>VZTL01069158.1:0-10664 GCA_013400535.1 Scopus umbretta | reverse complement strand
AAAACAAACAAGCCAGAACCTCAAACCAGACATAGCCCACGAGCACAAGAACTGCTCTCCGGATGTGCCACCTCTACCCACCGCTCAGAGAAGTGCACGCAGCCCCCGTGAAGCGGCGTGTAGCTGGGTAGCTGACATCTGAGCGCCTAAAGGCTCTGTAAGTCAATACACCACAGCGTTCACCCTGCTGCTTCATGGCTGTAGCTTCACAGACATCCCCGCTCAGTTTGTGGCTGATGGTTGCGCACGTTGTGCTGGATAGCAACCTGTCAATTTTATTTGTCTGTGAAGTGCATTGCATGGCTGTGGCTCTGCATAAGTTATGTCATGCTAAATGTGTGACATCAATTACTTCCGTATGAAGAGGCAATGTCAAACGCAGGATTAGGACTTCTTTGCCAGTCAACCGGAAAACACAGATGGGTTATGAGAGGGCGGAAAAATTAATGATTATACAAGACAGCCTGCACCTCTTCCCGGTGAGCACTGCTACACCGCAGCCCTTTGGGTTTCACTACAGTGACTCTATAGAGATGCAAGTTACAGGGACATGAAGCTCCAGTTCCCTCACCGCTATTAAAACTGACCACCTACAACTCATCTAACTGTGGTTCTGCTAAATTCAATTCAATGTAATATGAAAGCTTTCCTTTAAAACCAGGTGAACAGGGAAGCGCATTAAGTCGGTTATCTGGTGGGTTACCTGGGCATTACTAAAAGCCATTAGATAAATATGGTTGAGACCCCATTTTAAGATGAGCGTAATAAAACCAGAAAGCTCCTTCCAGTTTACTTCTCAATCTGCCAGGCCTAAACATATGACATTCAGCTCTGATTTGGGTGACAGGGACTTGAAAGATTAACATCAACTAAGCCGAATAGCCCAAATGCCTCGATGTTTAATTGGTATAAATTTTCCAAGTGCCTGATTTTCACAAAAAAATATTTTAAAGGCAGCAAATTGCAAACAAAAAAAAAACCACAACCCACAGCATAGCATAGACATTTGCATTACACTAAGTAAATTTGTATCAACCATCATTTCCAAGTATCCAGCAACACACTCGCTTTACTCATCTAAATATAGTCATTTACCGAGGAGCCAGTTCCGGGTTATTATTATTATGTATTAATGTATAATTCTACAGGGTCGTTTCACTGAATAAAGTATTTGCTGTATTTGCTTCTTGGTTGTATTGCTAACAGTTACTACATTCATTTTACTTTCATCTTATAATGCTTTTTATGGAAAAAATCCAGGTCCATTGATTAAAGTTTTGCCAATTGCTTCATTATGCAAGGCCATTGTCACGTATTTCTGCATAGTCCACAGCAAATTCACTCACTGCTAATGTCCCAAAGATAGGGGCAGAGCTTCATAACTTCCTGCATGTAAACATTCTCAACACCGTCAAACTGCAGCATCTGTATGCATATGTTCCTGCATCAGAACTATATAATTATGACTACTGGAATCATGATTTGGATTGGATTTTAATGAGTTTAGACACGCGACTAGTTGACCGTGGAGGCAAGTGATAAGATACAAAATGATTCCTATTTTTAACTATCCTGGTGCTGTCAGATGCTTCAGAATAGTCTGTGAGTGAATACAGATTTTAAGCAGAAAAATAAGTCTGAATTTTTAACATATACTCATCCTCATCCTTTGGGCCTTTTAAAATCATAATTTCATAACCTATTATTCATTACAAAATTTGGGGGACAATTTTTGAAAGATTGAAGGCTTCTGCTTTGTTCTTATACAACCAGTGAAATGTATGAGATATCATACAGCACAATTTTCTTATCCCTGGGACCTGAGTTTCAGCACAAATATATAAGCAGCAGCTTATTTTCAATGTCTTTAGAAACTGTAGCAACAGAAGGTAGATCCTAGCATTTCAGGGGAGTTTTCCCCTGAACTTCCATAAAAGGAAAATGTTACAGCATGAGATCACTAGAAAACAGAACAGTAGAGATACAATATTTGCCAATAAAAATTCCTGTTCTGCTATATAGGAATATAATTTTCTGGAACAAAATTAATACCTTTTTTCCCAGCATAATTGTAACTGAGCTTTTCTTACTAAAGTTATATCCACGAAGGGTAGAATTTCTTTTTCTCTACCTTCTTAACCCATAGAGCTATGTTGATAAAGCATTTATGTGTAAAGCAATCCTAAGGCAACAGAAGCGCGGAGAACCTCCGTGCCCACAGACGCCTGACAGCACTGCAGAAGACGCCCTGCAGCAGCCAGACAGCTTTGTGGCTGGAAGAAACTGAAACCCCTCAGCCCTTCCAGCGCCTACCCTGTACTCAGCCCTGCCCATCACCAGCTAGCCTCAAGTGCCACTGACAGATGAAGCTGTCCCTCTTCCTGCCAGTTTTGGGTTCCAAACCCCAATTTTGGCAGCAGGGTTTGGGTTGGTCTGATCTAGAAGGTCAGGATGTAATTGCTTCTGCTCAAGCTACGAGCAGCTCCCCACTTCTTTTTGGTAACCACCTCAGGCCAACAATTTCACAGATGTCAGACAGATTTTTCAAGCCCAGGATAAAGGCATGACATTATCAACAAGAATCTCGCAGGCACATGCTTACAAATCAAAACAGAGGAAAAAACTGTAATAATTACAGGCTTACTAGCAAAACTTCTTTAAAAATGTTTCCTTAAATTTATTTGTCTTTGTGTGTGCATCTCGCACATACGCACAGCCCTATAAACCATTTTATTTAAAGTATTATAAGGGGAGAAAGGGAACATTCCAGCTTTCCTGTTCTGCTAATAAAGATTAATTATTACATGTAGGTTTTGAAACACTTGTAATTAGGAGTCTCAGTAGAAAGCATTGGAGCAATACATAAACTCTAATAGCAACATAAAAACTCTAATAGCAACATGGCATATATCATAAGTAATTAAAAGTTCTAGGGCCCAGGCGTGTAAAAGTTATGACAAAGCAACACAGCTGAGGGAAAGTCGTGTTACACAAATCAAGACAAATCCTTCTGAAATGGGTGGTATCAAGAAGACATAGGACATGACGGAAAAGTGCCTACCTTGCAACTCACTCTGACGCTCACCAATTCCGATGATTTTCAGCATCTCAAACACACAGGTCTGATACAATTACAAAACAACGGAGCATATCCTTCATTAACACTCACCAAAACTTTGCGTTTCTTTCAATGGAAGGTTGTCTTTTTTTCTAAACGATACGTTTTCTCACGTTTTCTATCTTTCAAAACAACATATCACAAACTTTTCACTCTTTGAAAACTTAACAGGAAAAAAATTCAAAAGGTTTGGTTTGGTTTTTTTTTTCATTTTCATTTCACTTCTTTTTCATTTCTGCCACAAGTTTTCATGAAAATAACCTATCGTTTGCCAGCAGTTCTCTTCTGCACAGCATGCTGAAACTCTGGGCATGGTTGGAGGATTCAGCTGAAAGGCACAGTTCTGCCTTGGCTGCTATGCAAAGTCGCTCTGGTCACCGTAGCAGCTCTGCCGTAACGGCAGAGAGCGCAACAGCAAGCAGCTGCAAAAGGGCACTCTCTATATATGCCCCTGTTGCGGAGATAAGAACTTTCCCAGCTACAGGTGGGGCCTCCCGACAGCACAGCCACCGGCTGACATCAGCTGCCTTGAAACTACGGGCAGGGGAAGGTATCAGAGGCCCCAGGGCCACGGACAGAAATGGCCGGTTACCCATACCGACCTGGAAGCAACCCATGCGAGCTGCCCACAGGCAGTAACGTAGGCAGAGGCCTCTTTATACTATGTACTTAAGCTGCAACAAAACCCACTGACTGCTTGGATGCCGCTGCTTCGGAGTTAGTGTGTGGAATGGATGGCTGGGAGCCTGCAACGCTACGTGTGTATGTATTATCAGGGCAGAGGGATGTACCTTTAATGCCTGTGTTTGGTCTATTATCTTATCCCTGAGGCTGGGTTGTAATTTGGATGCAGCAATGGTGAGCTGGTCAGAGAGCCGATCCAGCTGAAAACTACCTCTGTCAAGACAAAATAAATTATTAGACTGCAAAAATGCATATGTACTAGTTTTATAAGCTCCCTCATCTGACTGGCTGCACAGCTCCTCAGGCCATGGTGTCGACTCAGGAAAGCGGACAGGGACTCATGGCTGAGGGCAGAAGGCAGAACCTAGCAGAAGTCAGAAGTAAGGACTAAAGTTGATCGTGCAATCACATTCTTACTTGCCCGGAGCTTCACTGTGTCATAGCATGTCGGGTACATTTGTATCCAAAGACTTTTTAACATCAGTGTACTGTGGCTCTTTAGAAAGGTTAATTATCCTTGTAAAAGATATGGACTGAGGTTACAGTCAAATGTTAAGGCATCTAAGACTTATGGAACTCTGTAAAAGCCTGGGCACCCCAAAATGAGCTATTAAACCTTTAAAATTAACTATTTTCTCATTTTCTAACAGAACTTCAATAATAGTATGATTCATTCAGGCCTTGGAAAAATAACAAACAGCTTAATGCAAGCAAAAGCCTAGCAGAAAGCTTCAGAGTGAATCTTATGGTTGAGAATCAGCAATTACATGAGTGTCATAATACCAGCTGCTGAAATTACGATGAGGGAAAGATGAAAACTAACAGGACTGCCTGAAGGACCAAGAATAATGCAAATGTGGCATTAGAACATCTGTGGGGATAAAGCATCTGTGGTATGCAAACTATTATCTGGTTTGCTAGAAAAGGGAAAAAGTCTTTATATATAACTAAAGTAAGTGACCCAGCAGGAAAGCTAGGCTCTTGTCTTCTCTAAGAATGTGTTACCTCCAGGGGACACTTCACTAAATCTGTTTAAACTTTCCTCTTGCTACTGATCATGAAATTTCCTTCAGTTATCTGGACTTTGTCTGGTCAGTCCCCGAAACCAGAATGAATTTATTTTTCTAAGGCCCCCAATAGTAAGGAATAAGGGTTCATCTGTACACAACTCAACTTCACTGTTGTGGAAAAGAAGTAGATAAGCTCAACTAAATCAGCAGGGAATTCTTGCATTCCTCTGTAGTGAATGGAAACAGGCAGCAGAGTAAACATTTAAAAGTTAAACAATGTCCCTAAGCATTTAAATAGCTTAGAGCGAATCCTCCTTTTAAGACAATAAAAACAAACACACGTTTAGTAACTACTCTCAGCAAGACATTTTCAGCCTATCTATCAAAATCATAGAGCAATTGAAAAACAGGAGAGATTAACAGACCCCAAATCAGCAGGTTTTCCCCCTACAAGGCTGTTTTCTATTTACAGATACCTATTTCTTTCCTCTTTGCATGCACAGAGCTAAACTCCCTGCAACTTGTTTGCACTGCGACAAGTCTCTTTTTGACTCGATTCCCCCGAAACTTCTTGACGCAGCCCTCTTCTTTCCTTTTGTAGCTTCTAGATCTACACACATACAAACGTGCCTCGGTGAACACGTGCACCTGAGCATTTCCCCCGCCTCTAGTTTTCCAATCTTCCTCAGTAGCTGTGAACGACATTTCCAGCAAACAAATCCCTACTATTTTCAACGTGTCTTTATACTGCCCTGTGATCTCAGAAATAAGAAAAACACTAGGCAGAAAACTTTGAGGTTAAAAATACATCGCTCAAGCTATCTTCTCTTTGTTCATTACGTATTCCACAGACATGCATATGTATAAACAAACATTATTAATTTATGCCTCCCCGGTACCTACCT
Source organism: Scopus umbretta (assembly GCA_013400535.1). Taxonomy (NCBI): domain Eukaryota; kingdom Metazoa; phylum Chordata; class Aves; order Pelecaniformes; family Scopidae; genus Scopus; species Scopus umbretta. Next base: position 4,947 of record VZTL01069158.1, on the reverse strand, counting down.
CATTTTATAGGCAGAGCAAGCAGTTTACGTGTGGCACTGCATGGTGTATAGGGGGAACACCCAGATTGTGCCTTCTTGACTTCACTCTGCCAAAAAACTGAGCAGTTGTCAGCTGGTCACTGTGGTGGATGGAGAGTAAATAGTAAAATAGGGCAGTAGGAAGAAAGTTAATAAGGTTTGGGTTTGGGTGGGTTTTTTTGTTTTTTTTTTTTAGAAGGGATGTACCGGTCTTGAAGAGGGCATTTTTGTCCCAAGAAGAAAAAAAAAAAAGTGGACCTGTTTGTGTGTTACAGGTTGGTTGGAGAGGTTTCTGAGATGTTTTTTAGTAATTAATTCTTGCAATAGATTTTTTAAATGTCCTAAATGGGGACAAAACTTCTAATGTCTGTGAGCATTACCAATTTTCAACAGCAAAGGAAACTCCCAAATCTCTTCTGTTATTGCTGACGGGTTTTAGTTCAATAAATTGCGGTCAGCCATTAAAGTAGGAAAAAAAATCAGTCCTGTAATTGGAGCAAGCAAGTTGTTCTCATGTTCTGCAGAAACATTCAAATAAGACGCAGCATCAGCATCTGTAGTTTACTACAGTCCTGCTAGAGGTGTGCAATAAAATCTTGCTTTCAGCCACAAGTAAATCTGAAGTTCTTTTCACTACAAGTTCTGTGGCACTTGGATACCTTTGAATGTTGGATATGGAGCCCTCAGTCACACTTACTTGTGTGTGTCTGTCTATTTCGAGCTAGAATTTATNGGGGTTAAACCACAACATATACATAAATTATATTTATATAGATAAATACATATATTTATAGGTATATATACACACATACAAAATAGAGAATATGCAATAGCATCGTTGCTTGAATCACAAGTATGAGAAGCTGTATGAAAACTTGCAGGTTTAATACTGAGCAGCTGCAGTGTTTACATATTAACAGGTTGTCTGCAAGCTAGCAGGAGCACTTCCACCAGGGGAGTGTCTCAGGAGGAGGGAAGAAATACATAATTTGTTCTAGCTGGCTTTTCCTAATTCCATTTACTAGGATTTAATTGAATGAGTGCAGAAAAGCTACCTAAGAGCCATATCCATGATGACAGTTTTTTCCCCATAAGAAATTTTTGAAATACGTCTATAGGTTTCTGCATGTATGTTACTTCTCTGATTCAAATCCAATGATAGTATTTAAACTGATTTTGATCACCAAGGGCTTGATCAGCATATAGTGCTGCTGCTTAGACATACAGGGATTCCTGCACATGAGATACCACAATTTAGTTAGACCTTATAGATCACGCTGCCAGTACTGGTCAGCACCAGTTTCTGGAGCAGCTGTGGCAGAATTTACCATGTAGGCAAGATATGTGCTGCAATGGATACTCAGGACTAATTCTTTGTACTTTGAATTTTACGTAGTTTTGCAAAGACACTGACGTATTTATGCAAGTACTTTGAAGAATACACTGACCTTGCTAGATCGTGTGGCACCTGAGAGAGAACATGGAAGCTATTTTCCAGGTTTTAAAAATGCACACATGCATGTTATTGACTTAATGTATGGCCAACGGCTCTTCTGTAAGGTTATTTCAAAGGTGCACTGACATTTTACTGAATTATCCATCACTCAGGACTATAGTATGTGCATCATTTATTACAACTTAATTTTCCCTGGATAATCTACTTGGTCTTTTTACTCCATTTTTAATCTGTCCTCCCTTAAAAGAGATCTGGAGAGCATCAAGATGAGGTGCTAACAAAATAACAGGAAAAAAAAACCAGAGTTAACTTCAGATATGGCCACAGAACTAACACTGCTAAACAGGGAGTCTGAAAGGCCTCCCGCTGCAGCCTTTTATTAATATTCAACCTTGATCTTTCTGCATCCTTTGATTTTGTGGCTCACTTGAAAGACTTGACATGTACAGGCATCTTTCAAATATCAGTCTGAAGGATATTTTCTATTTATATACACATATATATATATGTAAATTGTTTATAGAAGCTGTGCTCTAATATAACACAAACAAATATATCTAAGTGATACTATTAAGCAAATCGGAGATGACACTGTTCCCGGAACAGAACCTCTTGAGCTCTCCCTGCGTTGGGCTCCATATCACAGACAGGGGTATCGTCATGTGTTTTTGTACTGTCAGCACAGGATGAATTTCACCCCTCAGACGGTTTCCAACCAATCTCATTTCTGTCAGCCTCTCTGAAAGATGGAAGACAGTGGACGGCTGCGTTAGGTGAATTTGAAATAAATTGTAAGGAAGATGGATGTTGTTAACCGAGTCTCTTCTGCTGCTGAAGGCTGACGCCTCAGCTGCATACCGATGGAAATTCTTGTCAGCACAGATGGTTTGTTTTGACCACGCTATGTAATTTTAATGTTATAATAATAACAACAGAATTTGGGTTATTTTGTGGTAGCAGCCAGTTTTGAAGGGAAGTTAAAAGCATGTGGGCACTGAGAAAGTTAACTGATACTAAGCATGGCAACAAAACTCAGCAGTCTGCTGTGTAGGTGATACTGCAAGACGCGTGAAAGCTTGCTTGAAACAGTCCACTGCATCTGTTGGCGAGCTGTAACCCAGCGGTCCCATGTTTTAAATTTGCCCTGAGTTGAGAGAACTCAATGTAAACAATCTGCTTATACTTGTCAACATTCATCTTTAAATGTGTATTGATAACTGGAAGCCTAAAAAAAATAAAATGAGTGTGCAGTGCACATGTTTTAGCTGCAGCTCCAGCAAAAAGAATGTTTTCTTGTCCCAGGCAGAGGACAGCAAGCACTTTCTTTCAGTCTGATTTTGCTTCATTTGTGGTGGAGTTACATGTGTGATCCTTCCTCCTGCAACAGCAGAGGAGGAGGAGGAGGCTGGGGTGGCAGATGTCACCTACTGTGTCCTCGAGGAGCTGACATGCAGGCGTGCATCCTGCTCCATCCACTTGTGGAGTGGGGGAAAACTCTGCCAAAAGATATTGTTGTGTCCACTGACGTGATATGATAAATTCTTAAGCTATTTTGTTGTTGTTGTTGTTGTTAAAATCTGTCTGTGGCCTTATTTACTGATGCCAGTTACCCTGGATAAATGCCCAGCAAGGACTGATTTGCACCAGTTTACCTGGGAAGGAAAAAAGATGGACCATTGGTAGCTCTGTCTTTCTGTCTCTATGTTTTTCAGATATTTTCAGACATTACACAACATGTAGAGGACCCCAGGGACTGTCATGGGAAGTTACTGGAGCACGTACATTTCTGTAACCCTTCTCCAGGTGCATTTTTACAAAACTGAGACGGGGCTGAGGACAGGGGAACAGGCTCAGCGACTGAGGCTTACTTTACGCAAGAAGCAGAGACAAATCCTACATAAGAAGCTGACAGACAAACCAGGACAGCACGTGGTACTCAGCATCTGCTCTTGTGCAGGATGGAACAAGAATGGAAGAAGGTACCTAGAAGACTTTGGCAAAACTTTCCCGCTCACAGGGGCAGCCTCCTGAAACAGCTGCTACCTTTCCCTTCGCCTGTGCTTCCCAAGAATTGAAATAAAGAGCATAGCAACAGGATAAGAAACCTGCAGAAACCTTTCAAATCCCCAGTAGCAGGAGTACGCATGAACACTTGAAATTTTTATGTAACTTGAAATGTCTTTGTAGTCTGCAACAGGTCATTTACCTCACAAAAATCTCAAATCCCTTTAAAGCTGAAGACATTAATGAAGCTGTGAACCAGAAAACCATTTGTATTGATTTTTGTTTCCCCTGTCTGCCTTTGCTGTAAACATGCTTCTCATCCAAAAGACTTATTTTTAAACCATGCATTGCACCATCATTGGGACATATGGGGAGGAAAAAGCGATAGGACATGGAATAGCGCAAGGGAGGAAGCAGCAGCATGGGAAGAACAAGAGAGGAGACAGGGAAAACTCAAGCAGTGGCTCTGTGCTTGCATTTTTCAGAGCAACAAGCATGTTGTTTTTTTAATACACCATCATCCTCGTTTTAAATTCCCTGGGGAAGATGCTAACTGCTGAGAGGAGCCATTGAGACATGGCAGCACCACCTGGCACAAGCAGCATGGGAGCAGGCAGCAACGCCAAGCACAACTTCTCACTGACCTGCAAAGTCCCCAGACTCTGCGGGGAGGGGACACCGTGGGCTGCACAAGTCCCACACCAGCCAACGGAGGGTTAGGGCAGGTTATAGAGTCCATTAGCCGTGTACCACCATACCTGGAGGAGGTGACAGGTAGGGAGGTGGAAGCTAAATGGCCAGGTCAGAGGCTACTTAACTCTGCCACTTGTAAGAGGCCCAGAGGACTAAGCCATCTCTCCCAACAGATGCAATGTCATCCTCTGATCTTTCCCTTTGGTAACCTGGAGCGGGGCAAAAGACAGACAGTCATCATGGAGAGAGCTGGAGGCAATACCTCCAGGTGTGCTTTTCCCCAGCCCTGTGCCCACCAAGGCTCAGGACGGACCATCTCTCTGAGGGCTGCTGCAAGACAGGACAACGATGAGTTGGAAAATGGGAACATAGCAAACACAGAAGCCTGTAACTTGCTGAAAGATGTTTTGATATCCCCTATGAACCTTGTAGCTTATGCGTAGGATCTGCCCATGTTGTAAAACTGAGAAGGTGCAATGTATTTTTAGAACATTCCTGCTGGTCTTTAAACCACTTATCTACATTGCCTAGCACAATTATCATGGGTTGGGTGGCCCCCAGGCTCCTCAGCAGTTAAGTAACCTGTGTAATCAAGATTTTAAATTCTCTCACGATCTTTTTAAAACATCATCTTAAAAGAAACCACAAACACATAGCACAGATTTGAAACATGAACATACACACAAAAAAGTCAACTTCTACGTAACCCAGTAATTCCTCACCCAGCATTTATACAAGGACAGCAAAGGCAGTATTGCTAAGCCTCTCCCTTTTTT
>VZTL01069153.1:0-12415 GCA_013400535.1 Scopus umbretta | reverse complement strand
AAGGGGAGTGATAGAGCAGCTGTATGGGCACTTGGCATCTGGTCAGGGTCAACCCACTGCAGCTGTACATCTTTTTGTTGTCTTTTCAGTGTTAGTATAACAGACTGACATCGGGACTGGGAGAAGAGTAGGAAGAAGGGAAGAATCTTCCATATTGGAAAGCTTTGTGTCTGGCTCAGGTTGCTCTCTTCTAGTGCTTTGAGAAACAGAGCTTTTGTGTTGGAGCAGGCAAGGTGCTAGCATTTTGCTAATATTTTCAAAACCTATGGACTTCATAGACCAGTGGACCTGTAAGACCTTGGTACGTTCCTAGTATGCTGAATTGGGGTGACGCCTGCTTGAAATGTTTAATGAATTATGCTATAGGTTTGCAAAAGTACTCTAATGTTCTCTCATGAAGGACAATAAATAACACTTATCTTTGTTTATGCGAAGAAAGCGATTTCTTATGTGCAAGATCAGGATTTTCTTCTGTGCAGTGCATTGTGCAATAAGCTAATTGCAACAAGACTGTTTCTTATTTTTACTTGGGAAGCACGGCAGTGCTTGGAGGCAGAATACCAGACGTGATAGACAGCTGGACTGATTTGCTGTGCCTAATTCTGTGTTTCTACAATAGAAATGGCCTTTGCATTTTAAAAGCTGACTGTTGATTATAGCTGTTCAGGCAAAATGATTTGAATGTGTGATTCTTTTTTTTGTGTCCCGCTTTTAAATCTGAATTTGATCCTGTTTCTCTGATGGATAACTGAATCAGCTGAACAGCTGGTAATATAAATGACTCTAAATATTTCAGCAAAAAATCTCCCACTTTCTTCAGCAGCTTAGAAGAAGAAAAAATTGGAAGAAGAGACGTATCTTTACACCCTTTAAGATGATAAAGTAGCTGGAAGAAGAGCCAGATTTCCATGACTAGCCAACTTTCTCCAGATTAACAAGGGTCAGGCATCTGTATTGCAATAAAATTCAGTGACAAGTATTTACCTTTTTTTCTTAAACAACTCTGGTTACTCTTTTTGTGCTTTTTGGCACATGATTAATAAACCTTCGTGTATTTGGTGAACCTGAAAGTCACTATAAATTTTAGGATGAGTCAAGAGCTTCCACAGAGAATGAAAGCAAATTACCAAGTTTGTGTGAACTACATAATCTTCATCATTCATTACAAAGAAACAAGCTGTAATTGTCCCATAAATGGGTAGCATTCTATATAAATATATAAATGAGTAGCTGTACATACAACCTGACTTTAGGTGCATTAAACACTTTTAGTGTTTAATGACAAACCTGCTTGGGTTTATCATTTTGTTTTAAGGGGATGGGAGGAGTCCTGTCATTTGGAATTACTTGGCTGTGTAGCAGAGCATGTACGTACTGCAGGGCTGGTGGCTGAGAGCATCCGTGTTCGCAGCTGAATGACTGCTGGGGCTAATGGTTTTTGTGCTGTCTGTCAGCTTATAGCTGACTTGCAGGGGGTGGGCGGGAAATGTTAACCAAAAGGGCTTTACTGTCATCTCTGAACATGGTAAGGAGAAATGTTTTTCCCATGTTTGGCAGTTTTAAGACCATATTTTATTTTTAGAAGAGCTGCTTCGAGGAGAGTTCCAGTGCAATACAGAGAAAATCCCCTCAAAGATACCACATGCGCACTCCTGGGGCTTGAGCCGCTCCTTACGGGCTGCTGGCTTAACGCCTCGGGTCCAGCCGGCCTGCCCAGCGCTCCTGGCACGGGAGACAAAAGGGAGGCCTGCATCTGTAGTCGGCTGGCCTGAGATTCCAACCTCCATACGGCCGCAACTGGGCAGCCTGAAGAAGCAGTCGATTACCCAGGGTGCAGTCCAGCAGAGGCTGGTACCGCACGGGCTGTTCTGCCTGTGGTGGTGTTTCCCTGGTCAGCTTTACTGTCCGTGGGATTTTCACGTAGCTGGCCCTTAGCTTGGCTGGCTGGGCTTCTCCTGGAAAGGCACGTCTGTGTTTGAGACTTGTGTAATTTATTCTTAGAGGCCTGAGGTGTCAGGTAAACTAGAGTTAAATTATTCATATCACTTGATTAAAATGCATTTGAAACAGGAGCTTGCTTTTAAAATAAAGGTAAAACTTTCAGTAGGTATGTTTTGATTATGCTTTTTTGGGTGTTTTTTAAACAATCCCCATTTTATTGTTTGGATACAAATTACTCAATTGCTGATTTGAAGTTTGCATATTAGACAAGCCTGCTTATTTATAAAAAAAAAACAACCCAAAACACCATAATATCCTGAATAAATACGGTCTCATAAACATTCTCAGTTGGTTGTGTGTAAAGTCAAGTGAGAAAGGTCAAAAAGATGCTGTAAATCTTACTTCTGTTTCTCCAGCATGCAGCATGATGCTTCTGGTTGCCTCTCATCTTCGCTCCTCTGTGATTTGATTTAGAGAAATGGTAGAGGTGGAGGCAGGGAGGCTTTAGGAGTGTGTTCTCTGTGCCTCTCCATTCTGGGAGTCAGCACTCAAATCACTCTCAGGACTGTTGCTTTGATCTTGCACACTTATGTTGTCCTTCCAGGCAGAGCATGCATTACTGAGGGGTATATTCAGTATGGGATAGTGGGAAGGATTGCATTTATTGTTATGGTGGACTCTGTTCTCAAGTGCATAAGCATTTTTATTTTTTACTTCATTAACAGTAAAAGATAATCTGTTTTAAAAGATGATTTTCTGGGATAGGCATCTGGTAAGTCACTCCACTACTTGTATAGTGTTTTCATGCTCTATTTCAACCAGACTGAGTGTAAAGTCCCACCTCTGATATGTTCACCCTTTGATTGGTTGCTTGCTTTTATAGAGTTCATGAAATTGATATTAAAATATAACACTGCTTTTGTTTGAAAGTATGTGTAATGTTTGGAAATACCTGTTGTGTGGTTTTTGCCTTTTAATTGCAGTCTGTGATAACATTTTGTTTTTTAAAAAATAATTTTGGAAAAGCTAATTCTGTTGATTGACTTTCTGGTTTCAGGAAAAAGCACGGGAGTTTTTCTGCTTGCCTTCATCAAGGCTAGTTTCATTCATTGTGAACAGATGAACCATTTTGATTCTTTACCAATAATTTCAAGCACAAGTATGTCCGTTTCTCAGTGAAGCACTATTTTCACCGTGTCTTGTGATAAATATTTTAAAGCAGTTTGTTTGACCTCTAGTGTTGAGCTATGAAATTGCATCCCATTGACACAAAAATATCTTGCATTTCAGAAAAACCGGTCTCCCCCAAATCAGGTACATTGAAGAGTCCACCTAAAGGCTTTGATACCTCTGCAATTAACAAAAGCTATTACAATGTGGTGAGTGATCATTTTTCCTCCATGTGAGCTGTTGTATACAGTAGAATGTCATTTAACTAAATGCTTTTATCTGCACAAAAAAATTGGCAGCTTTGTCAGAGCCTCAGTGCCAAAACTAGATAGGGGTTTCAGTGAATTCTTATGTAAACAAGATCATTATTAGTTTAATAGAATATCACACATATGGATTCTTAAGCATGATGCAAAATTATTATCTAAAGTATGTGAATAATAGGCATTTCTGTAATATATTATGCTCATTTTAGTCTCTTTGCTCGTTGTTAATTCCCCTTTTCTCCCACATCCCCAAATATGCAATCAGTCTTCCCTGATGTCTGTGAATTAATGAAGTTCTGCTGTGTTAAAAGGATTAAGAATATTTTTGCCATTTTGTTGAACAAGAGATTGAACATTTTGGATGAATTTGCCTCTTTTGTATTCATGCTTATAAATCAAATCAATTATTAACTTTGGGAACCTTTCCCTTACACTGATGGAGAGATTTCACAGCAAAAGCGGGATAGTCAGTGTCAGCCTTTAACACGTCCCCGGGAATTCTTAACCTAGTACTCAAACCTCTTTAGTAGATGCATGTAAGAAACATACCAAACTCTGTTTTTTCTGGTTTTAACGGTATTGTTGTAACCATTTTGAGAATCCTTTATTTACTAACAGTAGATACAATGGGAAGAAAAAAGCTTCTTACTGTTTTTGTTAACCACTGCTCCCTGCTGGTCTAAAACCAAAACACAAGGTTTCTTTCTTTCTTTTTTTTTTCTTTTTTTTTGGTGTTTCCCGTTTGGCTGAGGGCAGGGGAAATCCCCGGCTTTTCCCGTCCTGCTCCTGCAAAGCCGGGCATCCCGCGGCGGCTGGGAAGGCGCGGAGCTCGATGGANCCCTTCCCCCCCCCCCCCCCGGCTTGCCTGATGCCCCTGCTGGTAACTGTAACTCCATGGCACAGGGAGGGCTGCAAGTCTTTGGCTATTCTATCCCACACCTGCTAGTCACAGTGGAAAGTACCTGTGCAGGCACACCTTCCTTCAAACTGCAGGAAGTAACGGTCTTACTGTGGTATGTCCAGCAACAAAATACTGGATAGTTTTCATTTTTACATTTATTTTTCACTATATCTCTCTCTAGTCATTTTTCTTCAAAGTTGCTGTAGTGTGTAGTAGCAAATATGTCTTCTCTATTGTTGTTTTGATGTTAAAACCTGTTTTTCAATACAAATAAACTGAAGTGAATGCAGTGAAGAGAGGATTTAGTTCCTTCACTAAGCAGAAGACTGCTTTAATCAAAATAAATTGGCAGCTCTCTTGAACACCGGTCCTTTAGCTTTGGTTTTTGTTTTGTTCGGTTTTTTGTTTGCTTGTTTTTTCCTTTTGTTGTGTGGCTTTTTTCCCCCCAAAGTCAGTGGTAAATACATGCCTCATCTATAATCTTATATTATTGTTTCCCTGATAGATCTTAATATGATGAAAAGTAAGAGTTGCAGCTGTTTAATGTGGGCATAACTAAAACTCCAAAATGAATTGAATCTTGTGGTTGCATATTTTAGTCTGTAAGAGTAATACAGGCCATTTTGGGGGGTGGTAGTGTACTTCAGTGAAAATAATAGGAAGTAAATGTTTGAATTTGTGTAAAACCATAGCTAAGGTGGCTAAGTTACACAAGGCCATACAATTTTGAAATACCACCTTTGGCTTGTGTGCTTTTTATAATTGTTCCCTGGATAACCTTATTATCATAAACATGGAGACTCAAGCTACTATATACTTTGGGAGGCAGATAGCCATAGCTGGCTTTTAAAGTAGTTTAATCAAAAGAAGTTAAATTGGTGACCGTCACATCTACTCTTGGAATGAAATTATTTTGCATCTTGCTCAGGTGCAACTTCTTGGTGCACTAAACTGGTATAATAAGACTCTCACTGTTTTGACTGCTAGCTATTTATTAACTTTTGATGATATATTGCAGGGGGGGGTAGGTGGTGGAAAGGACCAGTTCATAATAATATATATAGTAATTTAGAGCACTGCCCCTAGAGTGCTGTTCTTAAATCTGTCTGCAGTGAATTGGGTAATTGTCTTGTTTTCACATTTTTCCACTGTGTGGCAAATACCCCCACTTTTTTTTTTTTAAGCTCACCATTTTATTCTTTTTGTTTAATGAATGAGAGGCTGTGCTGCAGCATGCACTTTGTTTCAGAGAAGTCTTTCCTGCTGTGCTTAAAACCTAAATTAGACTAGCTAGCATCTAGATTTTCTTGAAAAATATTAAGTGCTTCCGATGGCAATATAACTATAAAATACTTTTTTAAAAATAATTATTAAATATGTACTGATTTTTACATGTAGGTAAGACAAACAGCAAGCCCATTCACCGAAGTGAAAGCAGTTTAACCTATGAGTTGAGGTTTTGTTCTCTTTTAATATATAAGCTGCAGACATGGGACTACTTCCCTGTGCTAGAAGTCTTACAATCAGTCTGCACTGATAGTAAAATTGAGCCTGTACTAAGGTAAAAACAGCACAGTTCCAAATAAACCTTTGGCAACTGGTAGCTAAAAGGACATAGCCCAAGTTAAAGAGTAAGCATTAAAATCCGTGGTAAAAGCTCTCTTGACAACCAGGCATGATTTGAGGCTGGTACTCTGGGACTGCTTGCCGTTTCTAAGTTGTGGCTGTCTTCCGCTATACAGGTACGTGCTAAGTCCCTGTAAACCTCATGATTATTTATTGCTGGTTTCACTAGGTAAGGATTTGTGCAGGTGTAGGGAGCACCTGTGGGTACATTTGTCAGACTGAGGACAAAATCAAAGGGCAGTACAGCAAGCGGTAGGAGAGGCACTGCTAATTTCCCTTTCTGGGAGAAGGGCTGGGATAGGCTAAGGGAAAGTTGCTTAACGTGGAGAGGAGGCTGCGTTCACCACTTTCCGCTGTTCTTCGTCCCCTTGTAAACATGTTCTTTATTTTTATGGATTCATAGGGCTCCATCTGAAGTTCGTAACACAAGTCACATAGCTTCTAGTCTCAGTGTACTTTATTAGCTGCACCTTGCACTAGGTGTTGCTGAGAAGGCAGCACATGTAGGTTTATGCTTAAATGTAAATGTAAGTTTATGCTTACATTTTGCCTGACTCTGGAATGCAAGTTAGTAGAGAATGACTAGTGCTACAAGGACTTGTCCTCCATAAAATGGTATGTCTAGAGCAGTATGTAACACGAACTAGACTTGTGATCAAGTATGAAGCATTTTTCATGTAGAAGTAATTTAGTAACCTGTTACTGAAGATGTGGGCATATTACTGCAGGTTATTCCTTGAAGACAGAGCAGGCATTACTCTTATTGTTTTATTTTTTACTTGTTAATCCTGTGAGAATTTAAAACTGTGTCCAAAATAAAATTAGGTTATCTCTGCTTACAGGACAATTGCCTTGAGATTAAGTAACTGTTCTAAAAGCAGGTAAAGAAATGGGCAACTTTCTCCATAGTACGAGTATTTGAATGACCTCATTTTTCATTTTAAGTGTTTGAGAAGTGATGGAAAATAAGCACTCCTTTTGAGGGCACTCTTTTGAAGTTGGGTCAAGTGTCTGTATTTACTGAAGTTCATAAAAGTTTTTGAGGACCGTTGAGATACAGTATACTTGTGTGGTGCTTTACATTGCCCCTCTCGAGGGCCTGTTTTAAGGGGTTCATCTCTCAGAGTCTCGTGATCCAGGAAGATTAGACATTGATCACGATTTTGTGGAAGTACGTGGTATTTCAGCTGAGTGCCATACTACTCCCATAAATCGGGAATGTGCTACAGGATCATGCCCAAGCATAGCTGTGAAATCTGCCTTTTCTTCCTCTGATTTGGAAGGCAATCAGCTTCGTGTAGGTCACTTTAAATCCATTTTTGGGTGGTGGTTTTTGCCATAGGGAGATGGCTGAGGTTTTGTGTGACAGAATTGTTAACCATGCTTGAATTTTCCATGCCGTGTGATTGAGAGCGCTTGTGCTGTATGAGCTCAGTTGTCTGTGCCTGGCATTCATCAGTGTTATGGATTGCAAAAGCTGCCACTTCAATGCTGCTCTTTTGGTACCCGGTCTTATCTGTGCAAATGTTGTGGTGGAGTTGTGGAAACAAGGTCTTCGAGGTCTCATGGGGTCTTGCAGCAGCCAGAACGCACAGAAAGCGGGAAAGGGAAGAAAGGTGATTATTAGAGCATGCGGGCGAGATGTGGATGTGAGGAATGTAAGGGTGCTCTGGTGCCAAAACACTGAGTTGCAATACTGACTACTTACTGCTTCAAAGCACAGTCCAAGCATTTTAATCCTCATAGCTTCTCCGTGAGGTAGGTAAGTCAAGCTGAAAGGATGCGAGATTTCACAGAGCTGATGTTGTAGAGCAATGTAAGCAAAATTATTCTTTTTAAAAGGTATTCAAAGTAAATCAGTGTTGTATGCAGTGAAAACTGTACTTGTAAAAAAATAGATCTAATGTGTTTTGGGAAGTGTTTAAAAGTATGTTTATATCTAAAGTATTGTGTAATACTGTGAACTACTAGAATAACATAAAGCAGTAAAAGTGTATCTAGTACTCTGCATAGGTTTTGTAGCATAGTTTTATTTACAGTTGCATTTATTTTCCTTTCTCCAGTAATTTATCAGGTTGCTAGTTCTAGTTTTTATTCTTTCCCTCTTTTTTTTTTTTTTTCCCCTCTGATCCCATATTCTGTGTATTGCAAGGAAAATCTTCAAATAAAAATCCAAACCAGCACAGGAGTTGTGTCCAATATGAAACTACTTTTGCTTCAAGCTTTTCAGACAGCTTTTTATAGCAAAGAATTGAAATACTCTTTGAGAAAGTGGAGCAGTGGTGCAGCCTTTCAAGATCTCTAGCAAATTTGTTGATTTTTATCTTTGAATATCTTTTAATGCTGTTCAGTGCTTCATCAGGACGCTGTGCTTTTGTCCTTGGTTTTCAGTCTCCTTTTCCCTACTAATGATTATGTAATGACTTTGGGCTGGGAGTTTTTTCTAGGAAAAGCCATATTGGAAAAGTTTGGTCTTGGGTCTTGAACCTTGTGGATCCTAAGTACTTTTACATTTAACAACTACTTTTTAACAATTGACTTAGTTTTATATATGTGTAAGAGAATGTGGGGTTTAATTAGTCCTATGATCAATAGAAATTTTTCTTTTTTTTTGTGGTCTAAGTAGTCAAAAAAAACGTAACTTTTTAAAAATTTGTGTGCCCATGTTGTACTTTGTGCTGTAGTTTCCTAGTTAGTAGCCATAACTTTCCCTGTGACATTCTTCTGTCATAGTATTTAGCGGAGAATGGAGACATTTTAATCTTCAGTTCAGGATTCAGATTTCCAACAAAAGAATGAACTCAAAAGTGGTCTCTCTCTCTCTGCAAATGAATAGAAGCATTCAAGGAATAAGCAGAATCAATGACACCAATGAAAGGAGCAGTGAATTCTTCATTGACATACTGAACTATTTAAAGTTATTTCATCAGGTTTGCATTTAGGAATGAATGGCTTTTTTATTTCCTAAGAAAGAGTATTGACTACAACAGTGAATAATGCACTCAATTGCAGTTGTTACTATAAATGCTGAAATGAGATATTACTGTAGGCCTGACAAATATGGCATGTAGCAAAATGAGAAGGTTTGTGGTATGGCTTATGACTAGTGAATAGCAAAATGTTTTAAAAGCTCAGCTGTGTTCACTGAACTACATTTAATTATGATGATTCTGTTGCTAAATCATTATCTTTTTGGAGGCAAAAAATAATTCTCCTGCAAGAAGCACAGTAGAACTTGATGTGAATATATTGGAGGATATCCTAAAGCAGGCTCCCAGGAGATGACCCAGTAAAATGCTTTCTTGTACGTATTTGGGAGTATTCCAGTCGTTTGACTTACATTCAGTCAAAAAACAAGTGTGTGCTGTATTTTATAAATTCTTGGCTTTGTAATCTTCTCATAGTAGTCTGTATCATTGCACTCCCAGTGGAAGGTTAGGCAACCCCATTTAAAAAGAGTGCAATAATGCTAATCATATTGCTAAGCGAAGTTGTAAGTGACTTGATATTTATAAACCTGTTAATATTCAGACCTTCTAGATAGAATGGTGCATCTGAATAAGTAAACACTTTGCTAGCAAGTTTAGTCACAATTTGTTGTAATTGAGACTGAGAAAACAACACCAATTGCTCATTTCTCTGACAACTTCTTCTGTTGTGCTTTACCAACCTCTGATGGTCTTCGACTGTTTGGAAGTACATAGGAGGAATAATTACCCCTGGCTTTGGAAGAACACTCTGTGTAGCTCTCACATTTTACAGTAAAAGATTTAAGTGTAGTGAAATTCCTGTTAGCTTACCACTTTTTCTGGTATATGGCTAAGGGATGGCTCATTGCGTGTGGTGTTTTTTTCCATGTGAATTTCATAGATGTATAGTATTCGATGCTTTCTTGCTGATATTTACATTTTTAATGTAGGAACACTCATTTAAATTTTCCTAGTGCTAAGTAAATTTTAGTATGCTTTAAAACTGGTATTGATTCGAACATTTTGAAGTATCTCTTAAAAAAATACCAATTTGCAACTGTCATTTATTGCAGGTGCTACAAAACATATTAGAAACAGAAAATGAATATGCTAAGGAGCTACAAACAATGCTTTCAAACTACCTGCGACCATTACAAGCCAGTGAAAAGTATGTGAGTTTGTTTTGTTTTTAAATCAAGCTTGAGATCACTCTTGTAGTGGGGAGGTTTTACATGGTCAAAATTTCAATTTCAATGTCAATGTGGACTGTGAGATTCTTGAGGCAGGGCTTGCTTTTATTCAGGTTGCTTGCTGACTAAAACAGTCTGGTTCTTGATCTAACAACGAGTAAGCATTTTCTTTTAAGGTTGTAGGTTTAATTAAAGCACAGTTAGTCAGTAACTGCAAACCTAAACACCTTTTATTTACTTTGGCTCCAGGTTAAACTCAACAAATACTTCATACTTAATGGGAAACCTGGAAGAAATAAGTTCTTTCCAGCAAATGCTTGTACAGTCTTTAGAAGAATGCACCAAGTAAGTACTATGCATACCGGATACTGTAAAATTCTAACAGCCAATTATTTCTTTATTATTTTACTTGTGTGTGTGTTGTTTGTGATAATTTTTGTTCCTCTCACTCGAAGGTTAGTTGCTACAGCAGTACAGTAATAGATGTTTGGATAATGCATTGATTTCTCACGCAGATAGATATTGGCCCTAGGATGCACTTGCAGAGGTAGGAATTTTTACATAGTTTGGAAACGATTTGTGAATTTCCATGATGCAGTTGCATACCAGTAGGGAAGTGGTAGAGGAAGTGATGTTTTTGTTTTGGAGGCATGAATTTTAAGTCTTCTCTTAAAGTAAGAGGAAAAACTGAAGGGAGCTTATGTTGTGATAGAAAAGTGAAGGAGAGGGTAAGTGACTTGGATGCAGGACGCCGTATGAGAATACTTGTACTTACTATTCTTCTGTCCTAAACAGTGGTGGTCACCAAAA
This sequence comes from Scopus umbretta, assembly GCA_013400535.1. NCBI lineage: Eukaryota > Metazoa > Chordata > Aves > Pelecaniformes > Scopidae > Scopus > Scopus umbretta. Next base: position 1,542 of record VZTL01069153.1, on the reverse strand, counting down.
TGTGCTGGGAGAGGTGTGCAGGATAGGCAGAAAGAGCAATCTTAATTTAAAAAAAAAAAAAAAAAAAGTAGCCTCAATACCTGTACTGTACCATATAGAAAGCATGAAGCACAGAAAGGAGGTGAAGACACCTGTCGTTCTTCCATAGGTTAGGCTGAAGTGGTAGCTGGGTGTTTTCAGCTTGTACCTCAGCACTTGGGGGTGTAAGAAAGGTGGTGACCCTATCACATTTGAATTGTCCTAACAACTTTCTAGTGTTGAAACTCCACTTGCAGTGGAATTCCTGTCCGTAACCTCAATTGTGTCCTTTTCCTTGCCTGTGTTCTGGTTTTGTCTGACCACATGGTGAGCTAAGGCAACTTGCTAATCCAAATTTGCTTGTTTTCTGCCAAGTTAGTAATTTGAATTGCTACTGAGGGATTAGACAAGTTTCAGTCTGCTGGGAGTACTTGGCTGTGAGGAGGAATGAATGTCTTGGAGGAGAAAATACCTCTTTTGGCAGCAGTGATCTTTAGATCAGCTCAATGTGTCTTGTTTTGACCTCTTCCTCCTCTCTTCCTCTGAGCTGCTCTGCGTGAAGAGGAAGCTTTGTCATCACGAAGTATGTGTCTCCACTAGGGAGTACTGTGTGTCTGGGTCTGTTGCTGAATTTGGATCCCATGTCCTCCTACCACCTGGCTTCTCTCCCTCTCTTCTGCCTCTAGATGACTTAGACTGGAGAGAACGGGAAGGAGGATGGTGTAGTTTAGATGACTATTGATGACTATTCAGCACTGGAATGGAAATGTTCTTGAAATGGCCTTTCTTCCACACTGTATTTGAGAAAAAATGATATTCTTTCTGACAAGTTAGACTTGATCAGTTAAGTGTCTAAATCCCCGAGAATGACTGTCCACATACTTAAATGTTTCCTTTCTTTCCTTGTCACTGTGCTTTGTCTCACTCTCTTGTTACTATGATTTTGCTTCTGAATCAGAAGTTAGGGAAATGAAGTTGCTTGAACAGACTATCATCTTTTAAAACTTTTGATTAAGGTGTTCTTACAAACGAGAGTGGAAGAGCGTATGCCTTTAAACAAATACTAATGCAAGCTATGTTTTAGCTTGGTATGTAGAGTAATGTGATATCATAATGTAGCTTTAAACTCAGAAGCTTATTTAGAATTCCTTCTTTGCTTTAAACTTTCTTAGAGCACCTTCTCATAATGTCCTTTACACTTACCAGGAAGAAGAAATAATATTGCTGTGTAATACATTAGGAACATAGTGGATGCTAGTAGATGGGCAGAGGAAGTGATGCCCCAGGATTACTGAAGGGTTGCTGCAAATATTTTATGTTATTTTCTTTTCATTAATATGCTGGTCATGCCAAGTTGTATTTTCAGTTTAATTTTCATCATAGCATATTGACTTGAGCGTCCAGCTTCCTCCTGTTTTGAATCTAATCCATCATAATTCCCATCATGTAGAAGAATGCTTGCCCTGCTGCCTTGTTTTTTGTCATTTTGCCATGGTTTTTTGGCTGGTGAACCTGTTTTGTAAA
>VZTL01069143.1:0-26948 GCA_013400535.1 Scopus umbretta | reverse complement strand
GGCCCTGAGCAACCTGACCTAATGGGGAAGTTGGTCCAGCTGTGAGCAGGGCTTGGACTAGGTGTCCTCCAGAAGGCCTTTCTCACCATATTATTCCATGATTCTAATAGAAATAGCTTCACAGGAAGAGGAACCAAGGACAATTTCATGACACACTACTGTAAACACCACTGAACAAGACACAGTGCGAGCTTGACAGCCTGAAATGACTACCTGTATCTCCAACACAGCACATTTTGCCCAAAATAATACCCAGAAACTGTAGCAGTCATCATTTGCTCAGCATTCCAGGAATGGAGCAAGGACCACCCATAATGTACTTCGCAGTTAGAGCCCTGCTCTTGGGTTAGGAGCAGTGATAATGCTGGAGCCACCAAGGATGTGACAGAAACATGGTACCTAACATTTACCAGGGATTATGGTAGCTCAGATAAAACTGGCAGGCACATGCCCTCAGCAAAGAGAAGGATACAATCCTCATTCATGCCACAGTATTTATTTTTAACTCAGCTGAGTTTTAGGCTGTCTCTGTCTGTCCTGGCCAGGGCATTTAATAGTGTGGACATGGTTAGATGACATAAAGAAAGGTCACAAAAGGAATGGGAACCCTATGGAAATCTACTTAGCGCAGGTAAATTAATGCCACACTGTTAGTGAGTGCATTTGCCAAAACTCAGAAGATGACTCAAAACACACATCTCATATATCTATATACGAAACTACATACTTACTGTAAAAGCACCTAGCAATGGCTATCAGTCCCAGGATTCTGCTAACACCTGTGGGAAAAGGTTGAAGGTAAAAATGTCTCCTTACTCTAAATATCAGCCCTGCTGAACCTTGTATGTGAATGCTACACTGAGATCTTTCTTCATCAAAAAGTGTCAGAAAAGCAGGACAAGAAATTCCCTCCATTTTACATCTGTGACATCTTTGTAAGTATATTATTCCTGAGAGAAATTCACAGCACCCATTTCCTTCTATATGTTAAATTAATCACTCTCCCAGTGACATACAGAGAAGAACAGACTCAATGGCTCACACTCACTTTTGCAGAACAGGTAAAAGTTTTAGGCAAAATTCCGTAAAAACTTATTTCATTCTACCTGATTCAACAGCGTATTTCTTTCATTAAACCCTAGATTCTAATTCTGTCAGAATCACAAGTTCCATATTATAAGGGAAATTATATATGTTACTGAATGGGAAGTCTTTTCTGGGAAGAGAATAAGCAGAAACTCAAAAAGAACTATAGAAAATAAAGCAGACCATTTCAAACCATAAGAAGGAGAAAAATTAATACTACAACCATCTCCACCACTTGCAAAATGTACTTCTTAATCTGAATAAATAGGTGATGACACAGCAGATAGCAGAACAATGACTAATATTGCAAGAATGCATAGTTGGAGATGACTGAGCTTCAGTCTAACTTGCAGCAAGCAGACATCCCACCTGCCCTTTTCCCATTCAATTCTTTCAATACTGTTAAAACTATATGACTGATCGTCAATACAAAGAACTTCCCAATGATGCCAATATGAAGTCTACTTTCAGGAGGTCTATGGGACGGCGCCCGTTATTTTCGCAAGATACAGTAGTCTAGATGACCCAAAGTTGCAATTCTTTCTTTTTAATTACTTCAGCAAATAGAAAAAAAAGATCTACAAAAAAAAAGTCTACTGTCAGTTGGCTTCCTTCAGCCTCATGATCCACAGTCCACCAGTAGCTAAGTAGTCAGTAATATTCCCTCACCATATCCTTAACTGGAAAGATATTCTAGATGTTTGGAAACAGTCATAAAAAAAGACAGCACTGGAAAACAGTGGACATCAATTCACCTATGTGCTCTCAGAGAACTACAGAAGGAATGGATATGGACCATCTGTTTTGCTGTATTAACTGTATTTTTAAATACATTTTGAGTACTTTTAATATGCATAAAAGTTGTTTTGAGTGTTAGGCAGATAGTAATACAACTCTTGGAAGTAGAAATGTTACAGTAACAGGAAAACTAAAGATTACTTTTGCTTGACACTGGAGAGATCCACACCTCACGTACAGCTCTGAGCATGCCAATGTTTGAAAGCTCAGTAAGAAATTGGAGGACATTAAGAAAAAAGCAAGATAAATGCTTAATAGGATAGCAGTGTCCCATAATTAACCACTGCATACCAGTAAGGCAGTTAAACATTCATGTCTCCTTCATAAGGAGACATGCAACTACCACTGGATGTTTTTAAGAACATTTTAGAAAACTTCCTCTTAGAAATGATGCGATTCTAGATTATCTTGCCTTGAAGAGGAGGAATGGATAATGTGACCTCCCTCCCAGTCTTATTTTCTAACTCATCTATGAAACTCTGGGAAAAAAAACAATCAAAGAAAACTAATATATGCAACAGGGATAAATAATGACTATGGGAACTATAAGCTCCTGTCCAGCAAATGCTTCCATATGTGTTGAACTTTATTATCTTAAGTCATCTTACAGATGTCAAGGGGATGACTCAGAACAGTAAAATTATGCACGTGCCAAAGAGTTTGCACTATGAGTGCAATAACTCTCACTTCTCTACAGCATGAGGAAAGACAACTGTTCACACTTCTATGCTGCCTGTATGAGAGCTTTCAAATCAAAATAATTAATGTCTGGAAACGTCTGGCTAGCGAAGAGCTTTGTTAGTTTGTACAAGAAACATTTGTAGGACTTAGGACACAGAAAAAGTAATGGGGCAATGAATCAGTAAGCTTTGTAATGCTTTCGTATATTCACTTAGAGAGTATGGAGATGAAATAATAAGGATGATTTAGTGTCAGAAGCTCCCACTGGTGAAGTCAGGATGTCTTGACACCAAATGTTTTAGGTCATTGGCACATTCTTACCATGATGTCTAAAGAGACCTTAATGTTGTCAGTCCTGAAATGAGGTATCCTTGTTCAATATTACAGAATACATTGATATAGTTAAGAAATGATGAGTCACTGTGATAATTTGGGGGTATAAATCCAACTGTTTACAGACTTTTTTTTGGGGGGTGTCCCAGGATGGGATCTCTGAGAGCTGTTATCTCTCTCGCCAAAGCAAAGATAGTATGTGTCATGACAGAGCGCTGGTGATTTTGTTGGAATGCTTATACAAAAGCAGTGATAAAGACTGTTAAGTCACACCTGGTTTGTCTCTACCGGACTAGTGTGCATTATGTCAGATAACCACTTTAATAACTTTTATGGAAATGCTTAGAGGACTGAATCTGCAGTTAAATTGGTCTGTCTAACATACAATACTCCTAAAGTAGCATTATTAGTCGTAACAGAATGAAAATGAGAAAAGGAAAATTAAAGTTAAACGAAGCTTTCTCCTGCTGTTACTCAGTTCTGCACCATGAGCATTACTAGGGGCATTTTTGCTGCCTCAAATGGCACAGGACCAAGCCTATTGCTTTAATCATTAAAAACTGATTAAAAGAGAGCTCTGAAAAAATAAATATTAGGAAACTATTGTCCTCATGTTAGAGAATGGATTAGATACGGAAAAATTAGTGGCTTGTTCATTTAGTCTCATTGTTTACTTACAGTAACTTGTATGAGGCAATAAGGGATATCCAAATATCCAAAAAGCAGAACGGAAGAAAGAAACTATCCCCTTGCCAGGAGTAACACTAAAGAAGCAGGGTGCCTCTTGGGTATTCTACCCTTTTGAATATAAGTTCTCTTTTGAGAATGTTTCCACGGGTTAACTGACAATGATGGCAGTAAATACAACACAAAAACTGCAAGAGTGCATTTTTAATAACTCTGCGGTTTGTCTTCTTTTATTTGGTAAACTGTCTAAATACCATTGTGGAATTACATTAATCTCACAAGGACTCAATCAGCTAATGTATTAGTGCTGGGCTTGAAAAAACATAAAGACGACCTATTCATAAACAGCTTCTCTGTGTTCAGTGTATTAATTTTTTTATTATTCCAAGGAAAGAAGGCTGTTGCCAAAAACCATACACCAGTATCATTTGGCAAACTTTTCATAGCATTATCTGATCTGCAGAGACATTAAATCTGTACTGCAAATACATATTCAACAACTTATTAGAAGGTGGAATCTGTTGCCTATTACACAAATACATACACAGTTGATAAGACATGCTATAATAGCTGTTGTGGAGCTATTTCCCCATAATTCACTCAATGCAAGCAACATATATGCAGCTGACATCTTTCTAGTGAAAAATCTTGGAAAGCCTGCTGACAGAAGTTACTGCACAAACCATTAGCCATGCTGCCATTTTGAAATACCTTTTTCCTCCCTTTGCCTTCATTGCACTCAAAAGCTGCATCTTACACTAGCTGTGGGCTGCGTTTTAAAAAGGGCCTGCTAATGTAGGAATTATAGCATGTGAATTGCTATACACTTGGTAATTTCAGAAGTTGAGAATAGCCATGTGAAAGGTTTTCTTCCCTTGTTTGCACATAATGTTAAGTTTAAATTGCTAAAATACATTTTTAGGAATGACACACTACAATGGTAAATTTCAGCCTAGAGTTGTGGTTTTGGGGTTTTTTTTTAATGAATGAATACAAACCATTTACAGAAGGGTTTTTTAAAAGACAGACAGAGATAGACCCTTCACTGTACAACGGCAGTACGCATTGCCATAACGCACAAGCAGGTTGTTACATGCTGAAGGGACACTTCTACAGATCTTAAATCCTTGCAAAGCCTATCCAAGGCCTTAATTACTTCATCTGTAATACACGTATACCTAACAATGTTTCAGCTATCATCTTGTCTCCTTCCTCTCCCATAGTCTTGACATCTAATGTTCATTCAAAGCACAAGCAAGCAGAAAATTATTTTATCTTATCCTTGAGGAAAGTGCAAAGCATCAACCAGAGGTAACAAAGTCCCTTCAGCATGTATCCTCTTTATTAACTGAGAAATACCACCCAGTTTCATGTTTTGCAGGAGTGGGCAAAAATCTAGTGGTGTGAGTGCATAAGGAATCAGATGGTGTCTCTGATCTAATCTCTGCTACCTGATAGGAAGCCCATGCCCCTGTCGTAGACATGAAAGCAAAGACTATACAACTGCACTGGCAGCAACTGAAATGCAATCAAATTTTTATGCACTATGGTTTTACTGTACATACTTATATTTTTAGGATGTTCTTTATGGTTACGTGACTTAGCAAGGACTTTTTTCTACTAAAACACGAGGCTCGGTTTAAATCAGCTTGCAAAAACAATGACAAGGTACAGATTTCAGAACTGACAGGCTATGTGTGTTAGGGCATATTTGATTTGGATTCTGTGAATCGATTTTAAGGATAAAGGGAATATTAGACCACAGAGTCCATAGTATTTGATCATACAGTTGAATCGCATCTATATGAAGATATTATGTGTTGATGCCAAGAATGTGGGTAAACTAAAGCATTTCAGTCCTTGAGAAACCAGGCAGAGACAGGTGAGATTAAAGGTATAGGAATGTCTGAGGTCCACGCACAGCAGAGACTTGATGTGCTGCCTGCACAGACAATGCCCCTGATAGGTAATGGTGCTCCCTGATGCAGTGAAAAAATGATGAATTCTCTGGTCTTTGCTAATCAGGATTTCCTAATTTCTTCCCAGTCCAAAATTTGGTCAGGATTTGGAAGCTGAGCATCTAAACAAAGACTCACCAGCCAAGTAGTTAAGAAATGATTGTTTGTACCTCTTGTCACTGTTACTTGTGTCCCATCTCCACCACTGTTTCATCTCTGACTGTTTAGAGAATGCAAAAATCCCACAAGTTAAAGCAAGCCTGCATTCCTCCCTCCCCACCCCCCATCAAATACAAATAAATTCAGAAAACATTTGGCAAATTGCATGTTAGAAGAAAAATACCACCAGATCAATGAAGTCTATTAGCGGCAGTCCTGTATCATAATCACATCAAGGGATTTTAAATACTAAGCTATTATACTCCCGTACTTGTGTATTGCTACTTGGGAATGACTAGACATCTCAGTGCTCAGAGATCACTTGCAATTATCTAATTTTATCTTGCTCTGACTTAAAATATTGCAGTGAGGATGGTGGAAGAAGACACATGTGAGCAATCTCAACTTAAGAACAGCAGCTAGAAACCCTGGCTAAGTAAGACAGGGCTCACATGAAGCTCAGATCTGCCTTGTTCAAACCCTGTGTACCGAAAAGAACTTAATGAATAGTCCAGTAAGAATCTGTAGACAAAAATGCATCCAAAACAAGCACTGAAATAATTTCAAGCGACAGATGAATTCATACAAAGTGAAGTCTCTTCAAAGGTACTTTGGGGAGAAAATGCCTACATTTATTAACCAGATCAGTCGTTAAACATAAACTGCCCTGCTTCAGCTGCAAGACTACACTAAGCTCCTATGGGAAGCATACGTGAGTTTTTCTATATGATAGCTCTTATCACCAAAAAAATGGTATCTTTGGATCTGGTTTTGCATATAAAAAGAAATCAACTGTGAAAATCATCCTATGTGAACTGTGTTTCTTTGTTTACAAAGAATGTCCCATTTAATTTTTTTTATAATGAGTGGTATTTCAAATTCATCATGTCAGATAAAGATCCAACAATTACACCTTTCAGTTGCAATTGCTGCTATTTGTCCAAACATTTTCCACCCATTTGTTTTAGCTCTATTGTTTCATAAGTTACATTGGCAAGAATTTTTCCAAACAACAAAAATGCCCCTTGACACCTAACTTTTCATAAAATACAGTCATTTGTGTTCTCACAGCACAGCTCTCTGGGTGAAATTTCATACCTCTAATCAAAAAGAATATTAAGCCCCTTTAAAAGAAGAACAGAAAAAAGTGGTATGGTAGCACTTCTAGCCCACACCTAGATTAACAAAATAAACATAGCTAGCAATACTCCTGGGCATTGGGACCAGCTAGCCTGGAACAGCCCATCTTTATCCTTCCAAACATTTTTATCCACTAAAAGAGGGGTGGATACTTGCAACTGCATCCTTGAATGTTCACTTTTATAGAACCATAGAATCATTAAGGTTGGAAAAGACCTCTAAGATCATCCAGTCCGACCCACAACCCCACACCACCATGCCTACTAACATGTTCCAAAGCACCACATCTACATGCTTTTTTAACACCTCCAGGGACGGTGACTCCACCACCTCTCTGGGTAGCCTGTTCCAGTGCTTGACTACTCCTTCAGTAAAGAAATTTTGGAGACACTCTAAGGAAATATTTGTGAGAGTATCAACCATCATGGATGAAAGATACACCAGCCACCATTCTAATGGTTTAACCAGGTGGAGATCAAGTTTGAGTGCTCAGAAAGGCTCCCTATCCAGTTTACCTGCATAGATGTGGCTAGGGGATATATAAGAAAATGTAGCCAATAAATTCGTAACTTTATGGAATCCTGTGGAAAACCTCACTGTACTCCTAGGCTCCCAATCCCAATGAAATAAGCCCAAAAGGCAGGAATCAGCCACTGAACAGTAATGGCTATCATCTTCTTCAGAGCCCACTCCTCCTGCAATCTGAAATATTTTTTCTCTGTCTTCCAGCCTCTTCACTCCAGAAAACAGTTTATGTAAGAAGTACTCCAGTAAACACATTCACATGGCATTCGTGGCTTCTGATTTTAAAAAACTTCCGTTGTCACTGGAATCTCCCAGACCGCAGGTGTGTGTCTTCTGCCCCACCTCTCACATGGTACCAAAGCCAGAGCCAAACCCTGTGGGGAGGGGATGCAGTGCCTGAGGCACCCCATTACCTTCTGGATCAAAATGCCTTTTTCTACACAATGGCAGCGCAGGCTTTCATCGTCCAGATGCACCTAAGCCTTGCATAAGTTCCTGGCAAGAAAGGTACACAGCAAAACATCTGCTGCCTTTACAAGAACAGGTTTTCACCCCTATGGGGTTATTAAAGCAGGTTAATTTTTTTGTCAAAACAATCCTGTCACCCCATTAAAATCCTACACATTTTTTGTAGGAAAGTTTCTATCTTCTTTTTTTAAGTAGAGAAGAGAAGAAGGAAGCAATGACAATGATAAATAAGTATATTTTTTAAAAAAAACTAATTCTGAAAAAGTATTTTCAAGAATAGATTAAAAAATTCTAAAGTTTTTTTTTTACATTTTTCACTTAATACAGTCAATATTTTTGACCCACTGTTTTTATTTGACATTTCAGGACTAATGGGTCTGAGTCAGCTGGCATGAAGACACACCATGACCTAGAAAGAAAGTGCAAAGACTGTATTAATTAACCTCATCCCACAACGGACATGAGGACATTATCAGAGTGCCAAAGAATATCTGCACAGACAGCAGAAGGAAAGCTAAGGAAAAGCTTATCTTAATGGATAACTGGATTACACAAAATAAAAGAGAAAAAGTGTTGACAAATCAGTTATTTGCAGTGGAAGGGAAAATAAAATCAGTAGTAAAAGAAGCTGGAATAGGTTGAAAAAACAGGAAGACAGCAGCGAAGTATAATCATAAGAAGTGGAGGAAATTGCACCCGTTTGCAAATAACAGCTCTGGCCTTTCTCAGACAGAAATGTCACTCCCAGGAAATCCTTTGGATTTTGGGAAAGTTGAAAAAAATTAAAGAAAACACAAGGTATGCAATCAAGAGTGAAGAATTAAGTATGAAGTTAGGCTAAATAACTCCCCATTACATCTCATTTCCTAGTGTTTTGCTAGAAAGGACACTCCAGGGCGACCATATCCCCTTCTCCTCTGAACTAGATACTCAGAAATTCCTCCTTTTCTTTGCTCTCTCGCAGACTTCTCTTGCTTGAATTCATTTCCTTTGCAATGGGAGCCAGACTGTGCCCCTTGCATCCACCTGGAAACCTAAGGAGAGAGCTGCTCAGCTCAGGAAGGTCCTCTGGTGGGCTGAGGAGCCTCTGCCTGCCGTGCCACACAAATAAACAACCTTGGTGGTTTGCTCCGCCAGCTCCCAGCCAGCCTGGCCTAGCCCTGACCTCTCTGGCAGGAGGAATATTACGGTCAGCCAAGTCCTGGCTTAGCCCAAGCCCTGTTTGATCAGCGGAAGATTATGCTAAGAGCTTTCCTATCTGAATACAGCATGCGAGCATTCGGGCTGGCTTCTGCCTTCCTGTCGTAATTACTTGATAATCATCAGAAGCACACACACCTTCCACAGACACCTCCCAAGCAACGGGTCCAAAGCTCTCCTGTCATCAGCCTTTTCCATGTCCCTGGAAAGGGGATCGCTGGGTGAGAAATTGTGGCATGAAGCCATTATCCTTATCATATACTGTGGGATATTTTCTGAGAAACACAAATGCAAGCAAAGTGATTAGCCATGGTTGTGCCCTACAGAAATAATACTGCTTCCTTCTGATAAGCAAAGTAACTGTTTTGAATGTGACTTCACCTTATTCTGTGCTGTTACACAAATTGGGGACGTTATCTTGGAGACAAGGACAATAATAAAAATAATCTATTCCCATGACTTTCATGGTATTAATATTATCTTGCTTAAAACCAGAAGGTTTCGCAAGAAAAGTCTGATGTCACATCTGGCTCTGATGGGATCAGGCCATGTCCAGGTCTGTCCTCATTCCAGCACTTGCTTTCTGTGGCAGTCACTAAGTCCATAACTTTCTGTCTTACCCTTACGGATTCATAACAGAAGTAACACCTAAAATCTGAGTGCTGATCAGCTGGAAGTGCATCTTTTTGAACTGATCATAGAGCAACTGTGAGTTTCTGATGTGATGCAGCCAAAACGAAGGCAAATGCAATCTTATGGAAGCACTTCCAACAGAGAGTCACAAATACAAGTGTCTCTGTATAAAGCATTGGTGAGATATCAAGCAACCCAACCGGCAAGCCACCTTCAATATAATATGCAAGTAATGGCACCTAGGTAACTGAGGAATATGAACACCCGTTTTGGGAGAGGAGAAAAGAAGAATAAGGGGGAAAGAAGAATGCACACTCAGCTCCTATTGGAAGCAGGGCATGGATGCATCCATCTGGGGCCTCATCTTCTTGTACAGCCAGTACACAGCTCCCTTGAACAGTTAAATAAGGCTCAGATTTAGGTTCCTTGTCCACATAGAGTCAATCTGCAGCTAAGCAAACACATTGTTATGATCCTCCCCCACTACCAGAAACAATTCTTTCCTGCAAGAAGTCACCCCATTTTCTTTTCTGTCCTGTTTAGACACACATTTATGCACACACCCACAGATAAAATGAAAGCAACATACCTAAACAGACCACACTTGGGAAGAAGCAGCTTCTCACTGGCGACAGTGCTTTATAAGGGGCTAGACCACAAAGCCACGTGGAGAAGCACCCTGTGCAAATGAGACTAGTCAAGAAGTAAGTATGGATCAGTGTAAGCGTTTCAGAATGTTACATATAGGGCTTTTAGTACAAGAGGGAGATAATACCATTGTGTATTTGGAGTATGGAAGGCAGTTGAATAGCATGCTTGGAAATATCCAGCATGAAAAAAAAGCCTAATCCCATTAATCTGAAGAGACCTCAGAGATCACCTATGGCACAACCCATCTGGGACAGAGGAATATCATGAAATACATTACAGATATTTCATTGAGACGTATAGTCCAGTGAGAATGCATTATTGGAAATGTTGCAATACAAAGCTAGCGTTTGGGGACACAGGGAGAGATTCACTTAATCTTTAATGATACTGGCCTTGCTCATTTTTGCTTTGTTAAAAGGGGTAGCTTGAAGGTGTGCTAAATAATTTATAGGACCAGGTCCTTTATTGCTGTAGCCCCTTTGAATTCATTGTTGGGGTTTGACTCACATGACACAGGTGTCTTTCACCTGCTTGGCTAGGATGGGCCATTGAAAGTCATCTAAGAAAAAGATGACCGAAGCATAAGATTAAATAAATAGAAAAAACCCCAATGTAGATGCATACTGCACCTCTTTTTGATTTATGGTAAGCTCCTCACAGATGCTTCTCTCCTTTATGACCCTTGCTTGTCCTATGTGTTTAGCTTGCGTGCTTTCTTTAGTCAAAGACTGTCCAAGACTCACTAGAAGATTGTGGCCTGTGGACAAAGACTGTACAAAACTCCTTGTACACTCCTTGTACTTCACACAGCAAGGTCCTGCTGCCAGCTGGATTCTCTATGAGGTAACATAATATAAATAGCAGCTGGAAAGTTAAGACAGGGCACTCAGACCTCACATCCAGCCTACTCTCCTTGCACAGAGGTAGCTCAAGCACATGGGGCACCATCATGCTGTGAGGGAGCAAGAGATTTAAATCATCTGTGATGCCCAGTTTTATCCTTTCTAATGCTCTGACATTCACCTTTTCAGTGGGAAGACATTTCACACTACACAACTCAGTTTTACTTCAATTTTTCTACCCTTGCATGTTGCTTAAGCCAACCCAAGTTGCTGTGACAACAGGCTGGTCCTGAAATGAAAGGAAAAAAAGCTTAGAGAATCACAAGCAAGGGACACATGGGAGAAAGAGTCCCAGTCCTGTTATCCAGAGAAGGGGCAGCAGGCAGATGTTTGTGTGACAAAAGGGGTCTCCAGAGCACTGGACAAGAAAAAGTGAGGTGATAAAAGAGACTGTTCAAAACAGTGTGGATGGGGATTTTAACAAACTTTTTGTTTAAATTTAAACAACCACTGGTACTAAAGCTGTTTCTTATTAGTTCATGCCCTACCTGTAATAACATGCAGCAACCTTTCCTTTGCTTTTTTATAGGTAAAAGTGACTAGAATCAATATTTAGGATTTGGTTTACTGGTGACTCATCACCCACAACAAACACATAGAAGCAGACTGTCCTAGTTGGGATTAAAACTGAAGTCCCAATTCACAGTCTCCCAACCAGTCCAGTCTATTTCCTACACCACCGCACAGATCCAACAGAAGCTGCAGTTTGCTGTTGATCTTAAAAGCCAGCATTTTTAGGGTAAGGGCTACAATGAAAGGCTGGACTCATCTCCCTGTTCTGCAAGCATCTGCAGCTGAACTAGTCACCTCAAGTTCCTTTTACAAACGATAGAGAAAATGAGGTATTTTTAGGGCACGATTCATCCGACTCTTTCTATGTACCTAGCTTAGATTGAGATGATTTTCTCTGCTGACCTGAATGCTGCCTGAGGGGTGGTTCAGATGTAGACACCTACAGTGTAATATCTACATCTGGCCAGGGTCCCAGCCTTGGAGGCCTGAACTCTGGACTCCAGCCAATCTTAGTGGTGGGCAAATCACTTAATCTCTGCAAACTTTCACCAAACTTTAGCTGCCTAAGAGATAAGCATTGAGTTGAGGTGTACTCCACAACTTGCTGAGGGAAAGAGGCCCTTCTCGATGGAAATTCAAGTTAGACTTGTGGCCTGAATTATCCTGACATAGAGTATGGTTAAAGTCAGGTAAATCTTGGCTCCCTGCTTTGCAACAGTATTTCCTATACTTAGAGTAGTGAATCCTACGGGCAGGGCTCTGGAAAAGCCTTTGAAAAACAGGTTTGACTCCTTCAAGGAAAACCACCACCCAGGCTTCTGGTAGCTGAAAGCAAACTGCAGTCGTATAGCCTGTTTTGTAAAAACACTTGTCTCACACTTCGTGCTGTTCAAGAGTTTGTCTTCTGTTGCGTCGTGACTCAGCTTCTGTATGTTACCTACTCCGGAGTCAAAACCACACAGAGGAACACAGGCTCACTGCAGAACACCGCTCTGAGAGCAGAGAGTTACTGAGTAAGGAACAGAGCTGCTTCTCTGGGACATTATTAACAGTCGTGTTCGCGGCACTCTGGCTTTAAGCCACAGGTCCCCTTGCTGCAGTATAAAGAACCTAGAGTCAGCGTTAGGCAGACACTGCATTAAGAGCAAACTCTTTAGTTATGCTCAAGCTCGAAGAGGTTCATACAAATAAGGGAAGCTTTTGCCAAATGTGAAGGTAACCAAACAGAAAGGACACAAGTTTTATTTGAGCATTCATAAGAGGTTTCTAGGTTGACTGCAGTAGTCCTCATGACAAGAGAGAGAGAGTGTATCCCTGAAGCAGTTTAATAATCTAAGATACTGAGTCGTGTAGTCTCAGCCTACCTGTTCCCTTTTCAATAATCAGTAATGATTTATTTTTTACCCTGAAAAGTTCATGTACCTGCTTTGGGGTTGGGGGACGCTGGGGATACTTCTGAAACACGGTTTGTAAAGCCCAGAGGTTTCTCCTAAGCAAGAACACCCTTCTCCCTGAGGACCACATCCCTGCTCCATTAACAAGGTGCTTCTTGCTACTCCATCGTAAGTTTTGTCTTTTCCATTTTACCTCACTCCTACTGTCAATGCACAAATTCCACCACTTTCCTGTTTCCACTGTAAGAGTCTAAAATATCTTTTATTTTTCCACACAGTCATCCACCCCAAAAATATTTTTCTTTTATATAAACTCCCCAGTGCTCTATAAACTCTTTGATTCCTTCTTTTTTCTCTCTGAAGGGGTAACGTGATGCCTCTTCCCTCCCCGAGGTTTCACCAGAGATTTTCTTTTTACCAATGAATATAGGTCAGTGAATTTACACCATATGCGTTGCTCCACTGGGTGATTGTTCCATTTTACTGTAAATAAGGCAGGACATCTGTTTTAACAACAGAAAAACCTACAGGAGTTTGTCAGATCAGACTGGTTTTGTACACCTTAAGTGTTAAAAGACCTTGAAGCCACAATAAGTAACACAGAAGGTCAAAAAGAACCTACGGGCATTTTAATCTGAAATTATTCTTAATAAGAGCTCTATAGATAAATCAATGAAAAAGCAAAAGTTGACTAGATGTGGAATTGCATCAGATTTCTGTGCTGGGAAGAAAATCATCATCAGTCAGGATCCAATGAAGCCGTGAAAGCAAAATTGGTTTAAACTTATTTAAAATATTTCTAGTATTTTGAAACCAGGAATATTTCTATCATTGTTTCAACATTTCTGATGGTTACATTGATTATGTTGATACCTTTTATCAAATTATTGGCATGTCTCCATGTGTAGCGTAAATATTTAATATGGATAGCCAATATTGTACTTTTCATATTTACTTTACAACATAATTAAATATTATACCTTATTTGCAAGGTATAAAAAGGAAAAGATTATTTAAATACGAACTATGTCACAGTGACTTTTTTTACAAAAAAAAAAAGTTAATCAATGCATAAGACTTAAATTTAGTTTAGATTGCAGTGCATGAGAGCAGTTAGACTGCATCCCATTGAGCATACTGTTAGTGAGCAGATTTTGACAAGTTTTGAGAAGAAAACTGGGTTAAAAAAATTAGATTGTTTTAATGCTTTATATTAAAAATTACTTAATCAGGGCTCATAAATCTGAAAATGGAAAAATATCCAGAAAGATCTGAAATAAATACTATGGTATAGCCTGTGATATACACAGATGGTGATGTTGGGGCAGAACGCCAGCATACAGAATCGCAGTGTTCGGCGAATCACAGGCAAAATAATTAATGGCATTTCTAGTAGCGTAACACCCTGCAAACATACACACTGCCTCATGGAGTACTTGTCAGCAATATTAATCTAGGAAATAATTAGTCCCTGTAAAGTTCTTTCACACTCTTTCACCAGATGGCCAGGCAAGATTGTCAGCTAAAATCCTGCTGTTTCAGCAGTGGAGAAAATGCCAAGGAGCTATGCTTTATGCTACCCTATGCAAGGTCTGGGCATGCTACACTGTGCTCATGGTTTCATTCTCCCAGGTACTGCATACCGGTACGGCATGCTTCACAAATCACATGAAATCATTTTTCCGAGCATCACCGCCAAGCATGCTTCACACCCCAACATTTGCAAGCTACTCCACAGAAAGTTTTGCCATCTGCCAAAACATAGGACTTCTCCAAACAGAATGAGATCAGAATTCATATATTTAGAAGCAAAATGAACTCCAACAGAGACAGCATACTTGCTTAAAAAGAGAAATATGTTAATAATAGCTCACAATTACAGTGATGGTCCAGTCATGTAGCAGCTCTAGCTTCACATTCAACTAACCTTCACTTTATCTTCACATTGTTATCAAGCAAACATTTAAGGAACTTTCCCGTGACATATTGACTGTTCCCACAATTATCCAATATTGGTTTACTCTATGCATGCTGTATGATCAGCTACGGATTTTAATGGAAGCCTGGTAAGATGGAAGCATACAGCTGAGATACAGTTATCCAGCAGAAGTGCATACACTGGCCTAGAAGTAATATGCAAGCACTAGAATATGACAACATACCTCCTACTTTGTTTGGGTTCCCTGTATCCTAAAGCTAGCTCCAAGGCTCTGGAAGTCAGAGAAGAATAGCCTTTTCTTAGAAACTCAAGACCTAGTCAAAGACATGGAATACTGGATATGGCATTTGACAACGTCTGTAAGACTCATAAGCAGCAGCACAAGGAATTCTGGAAAGTTAACACTTCTGCTTTGAACAAGGAGCACTGAGCCCTATTTGGCTGATGACAGGAAAAAGAAAACAAAATAGGGCACTAAGCAGCACTGCTGTGGCTGTAGCTGAGGCAGAATTTCCATTTCAAAGCCTGGTTTTCCATGGCCTACTTCTCCCTTATAAATACGAGCTGCAAGTTAAAACTTGGCCCAAAGAGTTCACCTGTCATGTTTAGGAATGAAAGACTGAATCAAATTGCTAAAAAAACTGGGAAAGGAAAAAAGATACTATTGTTAGTACAAATATATTTACGAAAAAATCTGCTGTTCTCTTGGGGAGGCTGTGGGCAAAGACAAAGCCTTGCCTGCTTGTCTTTTATCAGACGTCAGTAGTATGCCACAGCTGCAAACTCCTGCACAGACAGCGATTACAAAGCCCGAGATGGCTCTTTAAATGCGTTGGCCTTCAGTAGAAGTCATCTCAGGTCTGAACATGAAAAAAGAACTTTGACTTTGCAGGTTCACTGTTGACAGTCACCGAGTGCCTGGTGCAAGAAAAAAATGTTTTCAGCTGTGCACCAGTGTAGTCTCAGTCAGAGTTAGCCTCACTGGTTTAATATGTTGCCAGAGTTTGGCCTGAAGGATGCAGTCTGGTCAGTCAGTGACTAATTGACCGATACATCCAACCCTGTCTGGTAACGTCTAAATGAAGGATGGTTTTCTAGGGAAGAGTAAGTCTTCACAGAGGCTTCAGCTATCTAGCCCACAGTACAAATACAGAAGGTATTGATTTGCCAGGATGTTCTCTCAAAATCCCATGCTGCTCAACTCAGTACTTTGATCATTTAGGATTAGCCTGAATTGCAGTGCTCCACCAGGTACAGGGCACAAAGTGGTTGGGATTTTCCATGCTGCTGCATCCAGTCTGGTTGCAGGTCAGAGATGCAAAAAGCTTCAAGACCAAACGCAACCATGCTACTTATCTATGAAAACAGGGAAGAAAACAGAAAGGCACATGGCGTGGGATGAAAGCTAAGTGTTTACTCTTCTATGCAGCTCCTTGTGTCAGCTTATTCATAACAGCACCCAAGCACCTTCCGATAGTCCATTAAGTGATGTGACTAACATCTGTTATGTACGGTTCATTCACTCCTCCATCCTGTTTGATTACCCTGTCAATACGTGGCAAGTTTCCCAATTTATATGTAACCATGACCTTAGTTGTCTTTGTCACATTAATCACTATGCAGCTTGTATTTTTCAATGGTACAAAGCTTTTTCTGTGGATAATGAAAACTAGCAACCAGAACTCCCCACCACCTCACAGTCACTACTAAAACATAACACAGTAATCATCGGTGAGCTTTGGGGAGCACCGAGATTAGGTCATGGGAGTGATCCTTTGAAAAGTCAGCACACTACAGCTGACATACACAATAGCCATTAGGGAAATCCAGGGGTTCATTTTCTCTGCAGGAGCAATGAACAATTCAGGCAATAAAGAAGTCAAAGAGGAGATAATTAAAGACAACTTGTTGTATAATTTATTTTGTGAAAATGAAGTTTAGGGTTTTGAGTTTCTTATTTAAGGAAAACACCAGCACTTCAATAGAACAAGTTATTTTCTGAAGATACAGAGACGTGAGAAACACCAAAATATTAAGATGTGTATTAGAAAACAGTGATTATGTTTTAGTGTTGTTAAAAAAGTCATGACAGTTCTGCTGTATTTCATACGCATTCTGCCCAACACAAAAATTGTTAGTACCTTAGTCTGACTTGCACTGTTCTCTAGACGATGCAGAAACTTTAACAGCCTAATTGTAAAATCAGAATTGATTTCTCTAGAAAGCTGCAATTCAGACACTGTTATTGTTCTTCTGCCATACACAAAGCATTGCTCTCAGCAAAGATTTAGATTATATTTGACAATGGCTAAACTGTCAAACAACATCAAATTTTCCAATGATTAGTCACTAAGAAAGCAAAAGTAATACCCTGGTGATATTCTGTAACACTGCTATAAAGCTATACTGCACATCAGAAACATGGACTGGAGTCAGAGCACTAAGCAGTTATCTGTGTTGATCCAATGGTTAACAGGGCTGTGATTTCCAAAGATCCTGTCAGAGCTTGCCATGCTGTTCCAGTTCCAGCTGAAACACAGCAGTATTTTGCAAGGGCTTCGAGCAAAGCTATGCAAAGAACACTTAACAACCACCAACCCCCGATTCTCTTCTGGAAATAATTTTGATTGTAAAAATTGATTGAAATAATTCTACTAGGTTCTGTTGCTCACATTAAGAGATGAGAATGGCCACAGAAATGAGATCCTGTCCACTGATCAGCTGACAGTCAACCTGTGGCCATGAGGCAGCGTAAGGGTGCACACCAAAGGGTGTGAGGGTGTGAAGCAGACAGCACTCCCCAGAAGTGTTTCTCCTCGCAGTTTACCTCCACTGCTAGAGACCGTGGCTGCTGGAGGAGCTGACATTTATCCACTTTACCTAAAGACAGAAGATAGTAAAATGCATCAGCAGAGGGATCAGTCTCACCTAACTTTCCATCCCTGCACTGTAGATGCTATACCTAAACTTTTGGCTTTTAAGCATTTAAGATTAGCATTTACACTTTCATCACAGGCCATGGGCAGAAATTAACACTGTAGCAGTCTAAAATAAGTCTCATGAATCCTACTTTAGAAGTATCTATTTCTGTGCACTGACTGAACAGAAATCTAAGCAACTACTTCCAATGTGAACCTCAAAATGTGCCTGCAATTAAGCATGACAAATGCCATCCAGGATGTTATGGGCTTTATTAGCCAGCCCCTCTAGTAACAGATCTAATGCCTACTGGAGCCCAGAAGAAAAGGGGACTACACACGCATGTCACGCTGCCATGCCTACTCATCAAGAACGGACATCTGTGCCAGTATCAGACTTTACTTAGGAAAAATTTCTTTACTGGAAGAGTGGTGAAGCATTGGAACCAGGCTGCCCAGGGAGTTGGTGGAGTCCCCATCCCTGGAGGTGTTCAAAAAACATATAGATGTGGTGTTTCGGGACATAGTTTAATAGGCATGGTGGTGTTGGGTTGACAGTTGGACTAGATGATCTTAGAAGTCTTTTCCAACCTTAATGATTCTATGATTTTTCTGCTTATCTCCCCAACGCCAGCAAAAGACCTGCAAAGTCTGACCAAGCAATTAGCAGAACACCAAGCTGGTAACGGTGAGCCACTGACTGAAACAGAGCAGTTTGGAGATGCAAGATAGGATAAGAAATGGTCAGGGTAACATCAAAATAGTCTCAGTTCCTCCCTAGCAGGCAGCAAAAGGTCAGCAAAAAAGGGTGTCGGCGAGAGAGGCAAAGGGAGATGGAAAGAGAAAGCTCCAGCTCCACCAAATACAATTTCCCCGATTAAAGAGGACCTTCCTAGGCCATCAGGCAAAACACAGTCTTTTGGCTACATGAGCCCTTAACGCTCCCCGTGACACTGGGTAGGCAGAAACCCTATTCTCAGTATGGTGAGATCAGGACCACAGGATACTTTAGTCCTTCACTATTCCTTTGGTCAGAGGACCAGCAGAGAGTAGTGCCATAGATCAATTTTTAAAATGAGATACCATACTTCTGTGGGAAAGGGAGGGCACCTTTTATAGCACAACAGCTGCAGATATGAACTTGCATTGAATGATACTTTCAAGAACAGGGTGGGGGAAAAAAAAAGGCTAGTTCAAGCTTATGAGCAGAAGATAAATACATTTTGTCAGATGAGAAACTGATTTTCCCCTTTATATCCATAAATATCATGCTAATAGGGAAGGAAATATGAGATCATGGAAGAAGGCATCTTCCCACCATGTTTCATTATGCATCTCTAAAATACAGCTTCCTAGTTGTTTTTGGTTTTTTTTATCTGGGAAAATTATCACATGAATTATCATTGCTTTTCACTCTGAAAACAGGAACTTACCAATTTCAATTGCAACTATCAGAATGAAAATCTTATAAAACATGGTTCTTGTAAGGTACACTGATTCCTTCAGCTGAGGTGACTTTTTTTTCCTTGGAACATGTAACTGTAGTATCTGTATTTATTGTAGAATAAATTCAGAATTGAATGGCATAAAATGGACAGTAGAGGCTAGTCACAAAGCATTCAGTCACACAGTTTTCTCATTTATACACTGTTTATCTTCTGGTATGTGCCACAAGAAGTAATCATTTAAATGAACAACTTCTTTAGTAGGTAATAAAATGTTATGGAGTTTCCAGACTCACAACATGTGCTATGGCTAATAAATCAGACTTACTCTAAACTTGCACTGATTTGCAGCACTGGGAGGCATTTTAGAAATGCCACATTTGAAAGGGAGGCGCTGGATTTTTGTTTCTCTGTAGTCTCTGTCTCTGTAGCAATCCTGAGAAGGGCTTGGGTGTTTGGAAATGAGCCCATGCCTTTTCAGCTACATCAGCTATTATAATATGCGATATTACCTCTCCTGCAAACCTTGCTTAACTTTTACATTGCCCAAGCTTTTAAATGAGTATAAACCACTTTCAGATGTCAGTTACGGTTACTGCTGAAAGTCTTCTGCTGTAAATTACCAACCACAGTGCACTGGGAAAATCTGCCAAGAGATGATACAAAAATGACTTTGATCAACACTGGCATCCCAGACATAAAGACCAAAATAATGAAAGAAGCATTTCTCATTGTCCTAACCTCCCCAGTTTTGAGACGCATTTGGGTTCCCAGCAACCCTCTCTCGAGATGGTAGCCTAAAATTGGCCCTGCCACCCTCTGCTTCTGAGCTCCTTGAAGAAGAGAAGCTGGAAGCCAGCCATCCCTTTTTACTAGGATCTTCTGACAAAGATGATGGCATCTGTGAGGAAGGTAGGGGTGTTTGTGTACCTGAATGACCAAGCTGGCCAGTGACACCCTTTGGTAAATCTGTCTGTCTGCAGCTCACATCCTCAATTCCACTGAGTCTCTGCTGTCCCAGGAATGTGGGGAAGTCTGGATGCCCTGAGGAAGGGATTTCACAGTATTCTAGGATGCATGAAACCTTCATGACAGCTCAGTGGATCCAGCAGGGTGATTAATGTTGCATGCTGTCACCTGAGAACATCTGCAGAGAGCTGAGGACATGCATCATCTGTCCCTCCCAGACAAATAGCATTTAGGGAAGAAAGAGGTTAGCATGTTTTGGAGGACTCCTTATGTCTGGGTGGTCCCAAACTGCTTCTATGAAGACCTCTCTAGAAAAAGCTTATATTAACTTCCCTCTGACTCCAGCTCATAGCACATCTGAGATTCTTACATACCAGCAAATGATGCAAGCAAGGAGGACATAGCTACATACCAGTTCAGAGTAAAGTTGGAAAAAACAGTTACGCAAAAAATTACCTTCTCAGATCCGTACTGGGTAACTGATGATGAAAATCCTGTTCATTTCCTCCTGCTATTTGTACTTTATATTTGAAACAAGTATGGTATTAAGTCCTAATTCTTTCTATGCAACAAACAGGATTTTAAAACTCTGTTTCAAAAACCTGGAATAGCACTTGGACGTTCCCCAAAATATAAGGATTCTCAATTCTGGGATGAGACTGTACAGTCTGCTTTTAGTCTCACTTGGAACAAATGAGAAACGCTACTTGGAACCTGTTAGTACACAGTACTAGACTGGCTGAGCACCGGGCATCTCTGCCCAGTGGCTGCTGGCCTGCAAGCTTATGGTACTACCAGAAGGTTTGGGAAGGTATGTTTTGGAGGTACCTGTGCTGAGCTGTGCCTGTGCATGCAAATTCAGTCCTGTGTACCCAGGTTATACTCTCTCAGAGGTTCTTGGCAGAGATTTCTCCATTAATTCCTCAACGTAAGACTTGGTGTGGAAGTGCCATGGTTTAACACACTCCCTATTCCTGAACCCAACCTGATGCACCAGTGTGACACGGCACAGGGAAACTTCCAGTCTGGGTCAGCATTTCCCAGAGGGATCTCAACAATGTGCTGTAGAACAGTTATGACTTTTGTTTCTATTTAAGAAGGAAATAAGTGCTTAAAGTGATTAAGAAATAACAATGTTCTGCTTTCTACATTATGGGCCCTGGTCAAGTTCAGCAAAGACTGGATCAAAGACCTGTTGATGTAAAATCAGGGTTGCTCCAGCAAGAGAAACAACACAGATCAGAGTAAGAGACACAATTTTGGAAAGAAAGGCAAACGTACCAGGCAAATAAGTGAGTGAATGACATGTTGCAGATGCTGGCCACACAGCTCACAATCAGGTACACTGGTGGTGCTAGTAGAAGGTCTAGAGCAAAACAATCAAACATTAGCTCTGTTAACCCAGATGGATCACCCAAGACTCTCCTGTGAGGCCACTGGTATTTGGAAACTGTGCATACAGAAGTTGGAAAGAGAAGATACCAACAGCAGACAAATAGTTTTCACTGACTTGAAGACCATTAGTACTGTTGGGCACCTGTAAAAGCTTTATCATAATTTCTGGGAAAATCCCTGTCTTCTTCAACACAATTTAGATTAAAGCTTTAGTACCTGAGCAATTGCTTCTCCCTCTTTGACCAAGATTTTTTCTTAGTGCCTTTTTATTGCTGTATTGCTGACACAGAAACTTTAATTTTTTTTTAATTCCCATTTCATGTTATAATCCTTCTTTACTATTGTATTATCTTATTGCTACTTATCTATGTCATTATTATTATAGTAGGAAGTAAAAAACTGCATGAAGAAAATTACAGTAATTAAACTAGTACATGAAATGGAAGACCTTTAACAGTTCACTGCCCTTCTATATGAAATCTGTTGCCACAGTATGTATGAGCAGGGATGGGAGCAGGCATCTATTTTTTCTGGAAACATTAGCCAAAAACTACCAACTACTAAAATTTTTCGGAGACCAGAAAGGGGAAGGCCATCTTTTCCTGTACCTTACATCCATTTCTTGTAACTGAGGTTCACTCTTTCAGGGACAGACTACAACATTTTTCAGTCTAAGCAGAGTCTCATTTATCAAGCATTTATTTACAGAGTAATGTGTTGTTGAATGCACCGTTGGCAGGATCTGGCTCTGCACAGATAAACAAGTTGCCCCGTACAGCTTCAAATGTGACCATCATACAAAAGAAAAAACCCCAGGTTAGATAGATGTATTATGACCAACTCATTCAGAACTTTTACTCCCCTTCTGCTGATTGATTGAAGAATTATACCCATGAAATGGGATGATTTATACAATTGCATTGCCTCTTGGCTAAAATAAGCTTTCGCCAGCCAGATGCTCCCGAAGAACGGCTGCTAGCAGCATAAATCTGATGTAATCTGATACACAGCATGGCACACAATCAAGATGAAATGATCCTTAGATGATTCTTCCATGTGCAAATCATTTCAGGAGGACAATTTTAATAATTATATTTTCTTTTTTATTAAGTTCTTCGAACTATTTTTTCAGATAATGAGCCATTGCATCCAGGAGAAGTAGTTATTGTCAGGTTAGTATTTTATTAATCCTCTACCTGGGGCCAATATCCTAAGAAATCAGAGGAGCTAGCTGTCACTGAAATACTCAATACTGAAGGCCTTTTCCATACTTGACTTCCACAATGCCTCCTCATTATTATAAAAGCTTATCTCCCATTTTTAACAGTCCCAGCTTGCTTAGACTAGTATTTTATTTGTTTGTTTCTCGCTTTTTCTTCCTCGCCAATACGCCTGCATTTTTGCCTCCCTCTGAGATAACAACAGTAAAAGGAAACCTTAGGATTGAGAAGTAGGAATATAAACATGCAACAGCATTTTAAAAATATGTGACTCTTCCCAGTTTCAGTCAAGGCACTGTGCCTGCTCAGCATTAGAGATAAACACTGTCCAGGACTGAACTGATGAGCTACCAGTGGCACCTGCTCCACCTGGAGCAAGCACCACATTCAGATTCCCCAGTAGCGATTAGGATGAAACAGTGCTGCGAAAATGCCCACCCCCTGTGCTGTAAATGTACCAGGCTTCAAACGAGCACAACTTTTTGCTTCATGTCTAGACTTTTCATCTGAAAGAAAGGCAAGTTGATGCCAGTGTTGCCAAGAGTAAAACCTTCCGTGTAACATTCAGATACTAGCCCCAGAACAATTTAATTTCATCTTATATGGCATGCTTCTCCCAAAAAGCTCTTCATGGAGGTGGGATTAGCGATTAAGAGATGTGGAGGGTGGAACACACACGTCTGTGAAAACTGGAATTAATGTGATTATGCTAAGCAGAACATATTCTGGGCACCAGTGGTTAGCACAGATTTAATGAAATGTGCCCCTAGCTTAGAATTTTCTCTCTGGAAAATAAAGCATGATATTCAGAGAAGGTTAGGATAAAGGGGTATTTTACGGGCAAGCAGAGGAAAATCAACTGACAGTTTATATGAAATGCCTTCCCTCTGTTGTGCTCTTTTAACTTCTACCATAATAAAGCAATTAGAATAAATTTAAGATCCTGAAGGAAGTACCGTTAGTGTCTCCTTCCCACATGCCATGTTTTTCTTCACAGGGAAAAAAAAAAAAAGGAAGGAAAACAAGTAAAAAAAAAATACAACACAAGCAGATAATAAATTGATCGGTGTGTGAGAAGTGTACGGGGGACAAACATTGGCAGTCACTACTCCTCCTAATACTCCACTATCAGCTCTAGTTCTGTGAAGAGATTGTGCCTTGGATAATGTAAGAAATCCTAAAATATTATCCAAAGTCCACAAAATGTCATTGTTTTGATGTTATATTTTGACAGGTTTCAGTAAAGCATGAACTTATCCAGAAGGACAGTCTATAATGCCAATAATACTGATTGCTTTGGAAAATGTGTACATCTAGGTTTGCGTGTGAGGGTTTCCCCAGTGCAACAAATTTGGTCTTTTTTATTACACACATGACCATGAAAGAATTTTAGGTTTTGCTTACGTCTGTTTCTCCCCTCATTCTCAACCACACCACATGTCCTACAACCACACCTTACATCATATATGGCTGTATTGGGTTTGCGTGGCAAGGTTTTGGTAGCAGCAGGGCTATAGGGGTGGCTTCTGTGAGAAGCTGCTAGAAGCTTCCCCTACATCTGACAAAGCTGATGCCAGCCAGCTCCAGGACAGACCCGACACTGGCCAAGGCTGAACCCATCAGCGACAGTGGTAGCGCCTCCGGGAGAACATATTTAAGAAGAGGGGAGCGGGGCATGAGAGGAGTGAGAGTATGTGAGATGAACGACTCTGCAGACACCAAGGTCAGTGAAAAAGAAGGAAGAGGAGGTGCTGCAGGCTCCAGAGCAGAGATTCCCCTGCAGCCTGTCGTGAAGACCANAAGGACCCACGTTGGAGAAGTTTGTGGAGGACTGTCTCCCGTAGGAAGGACCCTGTGCTGGAGCAGGGGAAGAGTGTGAGGAATCCTCCCCCGAGGAGGAAGGAGCGGCAGAGACCACGTGTGATGAACAGACCACAACCCCCATTCCCTGTCCCACTGCGCCACTGGGGGGGAGGAGGCAGAGAAAATCAGTAGTGAAGTTGAGTCCAGGAAGAAGGGAGGGGTGGGGGGAAGGTGTTTTAAGGTTTGGTTTTATTTCTTACTATCCTACTCTGATTTGATTGGTAATAAATTGAACTGATTTCCCCAAGTCAAGTCTGTTTTGCCCATGACAGTAATTAGTGAATGATCTCTCCCTGTCCTCATCTCGATCCATGAGCTGTTTGTTATATTTTCTCTCCCCTGTCCAGCTGAGGAGGGGGAGTCATAGAGCGGCTTGGTGGGCACCTGGCATCCAGCCAGGGTCAACGCACTACAACGGCACAGTCGATCAATACATGTTATAGCAGTTTCGTGTTACAGGATGACATTGTGTTGTGACACGTCAGCAGAGTGAAACGCATGACAGGTCATTTGCAATGCAACGTGGCTTTCCAGAAACCAAGCTGTTGCAAGTTTCTCACTTCATAGTTCCTCTAAATGCCATGGTCGCCTTTCAGGGTTTATGCAAGCAACTACACTCACGGTGCTCTGAGGCATATCTGCACAGTGGAGAGTACTCCAAGCACAAAGTAAATGTTCAGTGATTCACATTGGTGTTTCTTCAGAAAATAAACAAAGCTACATCTATTCACCTTGGTCTCAGGATGACCAAGCAAACACCTGAGTGAACTGAATCGACTCGTTTGGTTTTAGAGCCACAGTCAAAGCAACTACAAGATACAGATATTCCCAAATGACAACAGAAATTTGCATCTAGGTAACTCTAAGAGCAAACAGCTGCCTATTGACTATGTATGTGAGTGTGCTTATTCTTGTTGTTTTCTTCCAGTATAGAATTTATAATACTCAGAACTGTATTCCAGACGCATTTGTTTCTGAGAAGTGCATACGCACCATTTCTGTGCATAGCAAGACTTGTAGGACTATTGCTCAGTTACGCGTAAGTTCCACAGGCTGAATCTCAGGCACGGGACAGCAGAAATAACCTGCGCTGTCTGCACAGGCAAGAGGCTGCCTTCAGAAAAAATACCCATGCCCAAGCATTTGTGCACAAAGTATAGCAGACAGGAAAACAGAATTTCTTCCAAGCTATCTGTGTTCTCATATGAAAGTAAAACCAGACTGTGTATATATTTACAGGTGAAAAGATGAAAAACTTCCATTTCTGCTCTTTTCAACCAATCATGCTCCAAGTATCCTTATTCAGGGATATCACGGGATCTTTCTTCCAGCTTCTAAAGTCCATAAACCACTTAACTGTATTTTTTCAAACAGGTCATT
Organism: Scopus umbretta; assembly: GCA_013400535.1. Taxonomy (NCBI): domain Eukaryota; kingdom Metazoa; phylum Chordata; class Aves; order Pelecaniformes; family Scopidae; genus Scopus; species Scopus umbretta. The sequence goes on along the minus strand of VZTL01069143.1, from coordinate 691 downwards.
TTGTGAATTGAATTATTTCAAGGTACTGAATTCAAAAATTCTGAGCTTGGTTCTGCCCTCTGGGAATAGTCTGATAGGAGAAGGTAGAAATATTTCTTAATTCTTAACTGTTTTTTTAATTTTTACTAAACTTCTAAAAAGATTCATTTTAGACTTTACTAATTGTTTTGAGTTGTAATGAAGAATACAATCAAAGGCAAAAGTGGAACTTCCAAAAGTGGAACTTCAAAAGCCAAAACTCTGAAAATTTTCCCCAGAATATCAAGATCTCTCTAAGTATGGAATACCCCTCTTCTCTTAAGTAATCAAAGCTGACAGATGTTCATAAGTGCTAAAAAAAAAACAACCAACCCTAGAATTTACTGACACAGTAAACACCTTAACCATACCTTTGCACTTTTTATATAACTTTCAAGAACAGCTTATGGAGGGGAATGCAACTTGCCTCTATCCAGTATAAGAGCAAATATTTGTTATGTACTTAGTATTTCTATCTTCGTATATCCCAAAAGACCCATAATGCTAACAGTGCTCACAAAAGCTGGAGTCCCGAGCTAAAGCAATGAGCAAAATGCAAAGACAATGGCAAGGGACAGCAGTATAATAAAGCAATGTACCATTTTTACATCAGCTGTATAAATTGTCTCTGTTATTTCACTGGTACAGTACCTGACATATTTCTGGTATATAA
>VZTL01069135.1:54945-74251 GCA_013400535.1 Scopus umbretta | reverse complement strand
AAAAAAGAGATCTTTGATTTTTTTAACAGGCAACAAGCAGGGAAGAGAACCTGAGGGACCTCCAGCCCCCCCAGACTGAGAAATCCCAGTAAGTCCTGGGGATAAACACGTGGGCCTCCAGGCGGGGAGGTTTGAGGCAAAATCATTGGGAAATGCCAAAGGTTTGCTAACACGTTTGCAAATGGAGATGCTTTTGTTTAAAAGAGTTGATATTTATTAGGCATGCCAGTAGAATAAAAACAAGCACAGATGGAGAATAAATCTTCCTGAACAGCCAGTGCAGTACTCCTTGATCATTCAATAAACATCATATTTTAGCACCTTTAGTCCTTCCCAGGCAGCTCTGTACCTGTTACAAGAGGGGCTCCCTGAAGATAAGATTAGTTGCCAGCTCCTGTTCAGCCACTGCCTTTTCCATTTGCTTTTAATTTTTTCAGGCTGCCTCTCTGCACTGAGATTTTTCCACATCAGTCTCTGCTAAAAGGGCAAGCTAGTAACTAGTAGAGGTATTCTGAATGAAATGAAAATATTTCTTTATATCATCAGAAGTCTTGTCCCTGAATACCTTGGAGACTGCCAGATATTTTAGGTTACATTTATTGTATACAACACACCAAATGCAAAAGCTGATTGGTGTCAGCAATTGGTGCATTTTTAAAACTAATAGATTAAAATGTGGGTGGTATGTTAGTTGCTCATTGTGGAGCCCTGAGCATATCTGGGCACATCACTTGAACAGCTTGGATGGAGATGTCTTTCCATGTTGCCTTGTATGTCCTGGACACCCAGAGACTGTACTTTGACTACCCCTGCTTGAAAAAAAAGCTCCAGTAGCTATGGCTGGAAGCCCAAAGAGTTCACATGCTCTGCAGAGGATTTGAAATCTGGCTGTGGCTCAGTATATAAGCCCAGCTGTTGAAGCCTACATTTACCCCAGCTTTTTCCAGAGCTGAGGGGGGAAAGGAAAGAAAATGGGATATTTTAACCAAAATCCTTCCTGACTACAGACTAATGCAGGACAGAGGAGAAGAAATCTAAGCATTTCATCTCTAAAAAGAAGTCTTGATGCCATAGATTTTGTTGGGTTTCTGATTTTACTGAAGGGAGTGTGCAAGGAGCCATGCAAAGCAACTGAGCTTCCTCAGGAGCCAGGAGAAAGCATGAGAATACCTATCCCCTTCACTGAACAAACTTGTCCTCATTCAAATCCCCCATTTGCTCTGCACTTGTGTTGGAAAGCAAGTGCTGGCCATGCAGCAGATGCTCCTGTCACCTGCCCGGATGCTCAAAGGGTCTCCTTCTCGAGGACCTCAATGCCTTATCAGGAACAGAGGGCACTAGGCTCAGCTGCTCAAAATGGCTGGAAGACCACTACAGTGATGAGCTGCCTGGGAGCCTGAGATGAACATGTTTGGGTCCATGAGAGCCAAAGGCAGAACCCCTTGCAGTCAGCTGGCAGCATCTACCCTTACTCAAGCAGAGATTTGTGTGTTTGAGGAGGGATGCAGCTCCAAGCTCATGCGTTCTTCATGAGCTCCGACACTTAAGTGGCCTCCAGACACAGCCTTGGTAAGAAGTTACACTAACCCTACTTCAGAGTACAACGGTGGGTGATAACGGTGAGATCTCTGAGCACTGGAAGCACATAGCTTTGCTGGGATTGGTGTGCAGCTGCGCTTGCCCCCACCATGGCTCTGTGCTGCCTCAGCTATTCCAGAAACAGCTCATCTCTGGCAAGTATGGCTGGTCCCCATGAGCTTGTTCCTGTGCTTCCTGGTGAATGGCTGTTGCTTAACAAGGATTAGAGCTCTTGAAGTTAATACAGAGAAAAACACAGCATTTGAAAAAAACACAACAGTACATATGTTGCAAATGGATCACCAGCAAGATGGGACACATCCCAATTAGGGTATTTTGCAAAGCTTTAATGCAGCCCCCAAGTGTGTGCACCACACCACAGCCTCTGCTTATAAACATGTACTGCTCCTGTAAGACAGAACCTGACCCTGTGCTGGGATGAATGGCATACACTTAATGAACCATTTCTCAATATCTTGCTTTAGCTTTATTGTTTGGTATGGTCCCTTGTCTTATATGCTGCTCGCTATACAAATCTTCTTCTGGGGACAGAATTATTCATCTCCTTGGCCTAGATAACATTAATGGGACACAAACTAATGGACTGATTTTTCACAACACACTCTGAGATGTATGGGCTTCTTAATCCTCATTTTATCAGTGAAGAGTTGAAGCATAGAGCATTTAAGGTCCAAAGATTCCTCTGTATATGGTTGTGCAATCTGAGACTCTGAGGACCTGCTTTTGGTGGTGCTTAATATTCGATGGACAGATTACTTAGTGTTAGATGAGCTAATTCCCCCACTTGCAGTAGCAACTGTGGGATGTGAGATTTCCAGGCGTGCAGCTGGAGCATCTCGGAAGAGCCCGCAGACAGTGCTAGCGGCTTCTCCATGAGCTCTGGAAATCACTGCCACCTTCCCCCACCAACAGCCAGGGAAGGGCCCACCTCTGAGGTCAGGAGAGGATGGAAGAGCAGAATACTCCCTAACTAATGATTGCAATTGCTACTGGTTGTTTGTTGTGTCCCTCTGCCCCAGGATCCACACACATGGGATGCTCCAATCTCAGCAATGGATTTCAGCTGCTCCGTGAAGGAAGATTTAGTTGTGGAGCTGTGTTTGTCACAGAAATGGGAAAATGTTCATCATAGGAAGAGCAGGACAGCACTGGTAGCTTCCTACACCATTGCATGGATTCTGTTGCACAGCAGTAAGGTGCCTGCTTGGTCCTGAAAGGAGGCAGATGTAGATCTACAAATGTTGCCATATTCCTGGGTGGTGTTTAACTATCAGTGTATGAATTTCCCACAGAGACCAGTGAGGTTTTGGCATGTGATGGGGTTATATAGCTCCTCTGAGAACAGCTGGCTGTCCACTGTGTGCCCTGGCAGATCTTCTTCCAAAAAAAGAATGGTGATTTATGGGATGCTGGACCTCAACCTGCTGAAATAGAACATCTGTTCCCCACAATAGGTTCTGTTTGCTCCTCTGCTTATCTGGAGATCTCCAGGGTGGTGAAAACTCTCCTAGGGTTTCTTTTCTCCTGAAAGCCACTTACCAAAGTTCTGTTATTCACCTGGTCCTAGCTCCTCTTCTACGTCTGACCCAGCACACTGGTCACCTATACTTTGCCATCTGCCTGCCCCCGAGGTTGGCCCTCTTTGCCCCTGAATTTCTAATCCAAAAGCCCTGGCTCCAAACCTCTACTGGCCTTAATTCTCTAATGATCTTCTTCTACATATGCACACATGCTTTATACTTCTATCCCATCCAGTTCTTGCTTTCAGCCTCCTAAACCATGGGTGAACTTTCCCATTGCCATCAGCTGCTTCTCCCAAAAGCTACAGTCATAAGCAAGCAGTGTCAGAGACTCCAGGAAATGAATTAGAACAGGATAAAACATTCACCTCCTCATTGTACATGACAGTTCCCTGAATTAGCCTGGGAGGCAGGGAAGTATTTTCAGAAGAGCCTACTGCTTCAGCTGTTCTCAAAGCACATGGTTAGCCCTCTTCTCTGCAACCAATCTGTATACACATGGACCTATTTCTTCACTGGTGCTTTGTTGTATCATGCTCTACAAACCAACCATGTTCACTTCTGTGCCCACCTAAACTCTGTTTATTTTCACCAAATGCCCTTTGTTCTTGGATGCTCTGGAAAGGCAAATAACACATAATGCTTATATATGTAACTCCATGCTTTGCATATTATCTTTCTTTCCCTTTTTCCTAATATCTTGCCTTTTGTGACTAGTCTGCAAGCTGACCTTGTGTCTTCTCTGAACTGTCTTCCAGGATCCTAGAAGGTTTTTTCCTCCCTCCCTGGGAGATTACAACTAATTCAGTGCCCATCCATGCATGCAAAAATTTAAATAATAAATCATCTCTCCCTGCCAACAAACACCCATGCACATGAATGCAAAGCCCCACTTCTTTCTGGCAAAGTGGGGCTCTGTCTCAGTCTGAGACAGCTTTACTGTTATTTTTGTGAAATTACTGGGAATTGAAGACTGCAGGTGTTTCCCACCTGCCTGCACAAAACCCCCCACATCCCTGCTTGTCTTGGCTCTGCTCAGAAGAAAACAATTGCTTTGGGATACTCCAAATGACAGGGAGGGGGAGAAGGGAAGCACAGAGGAGCTGATACAGGGTGAAGGCTGAAGGGGAGACACCGTGAAGTAATGGGAGTAGAGAACAAAATATGGGGGGCAGGAAGCTAAAAGAGTTGGTGTGTGTCCGACGTGCACAGAGCCAGTGTGCTAAATTCTCTTCTACAGCAACATAAAAGGTTTTTATCCTTTAACTAACACAGTGGTGAGAGGTTTATTCAAGTAGAAAATTTTTAATTGCATTCTCTTGTAGTCAAATATTAATGGAAGGACCTCGTACAAATAAAAGTGAATAATGCAACAGCTTAGCTGACAACATTGTTTCACATTCATTGCAGATTGTGAACCTTCATTAAAATGGATTATTTTTGCTTTGGAGATTTAACCAGCAACATGACTTTCCCCTCTCACTGGCCCTGTTATGCCTGAGCCCACAGAGAGCTTGGTCCAAGGAGGAGCTTGCAAAATTAATTCCAAAATAAGAAGCTGAAACTTACAGGACATGAATTCTTCTCATCCCCCAGCTCAGAGGAGAGCTCAGCGTGGAAATCATTGGGCAATGAGTTTAAGCAAACCCCTGTGATGGAAGAGGGCTCAGAGGAGATGGGCACGGCAATGCACTCAGGAAGTGCAGGGAATAATTTAGGCAGTGACCTGTTGTAAAGAAAGCTGAGCTTATTCCAACACCAAGGGGTCTGGAGGGTGGCCTTTGCTTTAGGTCAACAGCTCTACCCGTTGGGTGGATCACCTGGTCTTTCTGATCCAGCCAGACCAGCATGGGAGGGGCAGTGGAGGGAGGCATCTATGTGGCTCAGCCCAGCACAGAGCAACCAGCAAAATTAACTTTGAAGAGAGAGAAGGGCTGGACCTGGCTTCAGGCCACATGCCCCTTCCTGGTGAGTGGGGACAGTGAGCACAGGGAGACTAGTGATAGGCTCTGGGCCAGTGATGGTTTTGCCTCCCCAAACCACCTGAGCTCGTTGCAGGACCCTGAGCAGGGTCACACGGGGACATGCTGATGCTCCCCTGCAGATGCCCTGTCCATGGTCCCAAAGTGCTGTTGACCACCCTCTACCCTGCTTGTAGATATTTGAAAGCATCCTTAGCGCAGGATCATCAGATCCATGCCCTGTTCCTGTGACACCACAAGGGTCTGCCCCACTTCCAGCTCTCCAGACTGCCTTGCTTGTGGTTTCCTGAAGCTTTTCCACCTCCCTGCATGCAACGGCCATGCTCCCCATGCAGCCTTGAGTCCCATCCCCAAGCCCAGCTGCATCGCTCCACGGCTGTCACCACTGAATGAGCCCAGGCAGCTCCAGTAAGGAGACCAAAGCCCATCTGCAGGAGGTGATCCAAGAACTGCTGTGGCTGTTTATAACCACTTCAGTATATTAGCCCAAGCAAAGGGGGCAGCCTCACATAGGAAACACATAACAGGAGCAGGAGTGCAGCTCTGATGCCCAAAAGCATCACTTTTCTACGAAGAAATGCACAGGCTAAGCCATGGGGATGCAACACTGCTCAAGTGCTGAGGTGGCCATGTGCTTAGGATCACAGTGTTTTGGTGTTTGTAGTCACAGATAAACTCAAACTAATTTTCCAAAAAATTTCTCATCACTATCTGCATATTGCTTGGGTGGAAAGTTAAAGCTCTTTCAGAGCATTCACTGTGAATCTCTCCAGCTGCACGTTTTCATTCTGCCTAACCCAGGATTAATTTGGTTTGTAGTTGCGGCTGTGGGAAAGCTCTGGCGTCCTCCACTACAGTTTTACTCTCAAGTTTTTTTGCAACTCTAATTCCTTGCTTACATTTTGAACAGCAATTCCTTGTTATTTTTAGTTCTAAAACATTGCAAAAATACAGGAAACAACACACCTACAGAAGTTGCCCCTGTGCAAAATTATGAATGATTCAAAAGTGCTGTTGGAATTTCCAGCCTCTCCTTTTCTAAAAAGCTTTGTAATATTAACAGTATGGGGTTGGCTTGCTCCTGAGCGGTGTAAAACACCTGAAATAAATTAATTGTTGGACCCTGAATTTACCCCCAGTGAATTGGAGAGAAAAGCACCGGGAGTGGGGTCTGATAAGGGAAACCCATCCTGTACCCCAGGCTCTGCTTCCAAAGGGCCATCCTGTGCTCCTGCCTCAGTTTCTCCCCACAGCATTGCTTTTCAGCTTGGGAAAGCAGAAATGGTTGCACCAAGGGAGCCCTGTATCTTCTGATGCTCAGCCTAGCAGCTTTAAAGGACTGGATCAATTAATTTGATGCTGGTGGCTTATAATACAGGTGTTCATCTTCCCATGTGCATCTAAGTCAGTGCGAGGACACTCGCTGTAGCTGTTGCATGGAGGAGCCTCTGAAGAGCTGTTCGGCAACTGGGGGATTTATATTTGTACAATGGCCTCACTGTAGAGTTAGATGAGCTACTGACATGGCAGTACTTATAGTCTATAAAACAGCAATTATGCTTGTTATTAGATCATCCCATTTACAGCCTGAATCCTTTGCCTATGGTGCATGCAAAGCAACCCAGTGACTCTCCGAATGCTGGGCTAATCTGTACTAATCCATTATGTAAATCACCAGGACAATAACCAGAGACAAATGCTAAATGTCTTAGAAGCACCCGGCCTTCCTTAATGAAATTTGACCCACAAAAATTATGGTTTGGTCTGCATATTGCTGGGAGGACTGTGTGTGGGAAGAACATCTGCACTTTACAATTTGTAGACACAGTCTGAACCCCTGGGGCACCTCCTAATCACAGCCTTTTAATGGGGCTGCTGCTGAATTGGTCCCTGTACATACAGCAAAGCGCCTGGACTCTTTGGAACAGGATCCCTATCCCCAAACAAGGTCATTTTGAAACAGCTGCGGTCATCTTGGGGCCACACCCTACATATTGAGTCCTTCCAAAATGTCGTCTTTGTGACCAAGACCTTAGAGAAATCTCAGGGAGAATAAAACTTGGCAAGTACTGTTGTAGGTCATGAGAGAGTACACGTATTTTTCTTACTTAAAGCCACTCATGACTTCTCTGGGTAGCAGCAGCAAGTGGAGGCAGTGAGCAAGATCCCAAAAGCCAAGCAGAGCACACAGCTGATTGGAGCAAGCCACCCATTCACAGGAAGAGAGGATCTGATGGTCCGTGCTGGAGGGTCGTGCCTGCACATCCATCCTGCCCCCGGACACAGCACATCTGGCTTGGCCATCTCTAAAGGTGCCCAGCTGACTCTGAGGGTATCACTAAAGGAGTCTACCCACACTACCCATTGCTCCTTGCTACAGCTCTTAATAGGAGCATGAATATTCCTTAAGAATCCCTTATTATGGATTCTTCATTATTCTTTATCCTGGATGTTACAGATATCGAAGAGATAACTACTGGAGGACACTCTCTTCTCTACCATGAGGTCTGGCTATGATCCACAAAGATCTGGGGTGTCCTTTGGTTTTACAATTTACTCTCCTGTTGCAGCAGGGAGAAGCAAAGCCACAAGGGGATGCCAAATAGATTCTCGTCTCTGCCTGGATTTCTGCTCCTCAGGAGGGAATCTGGGCTGTGGCAATGAATATTTTAAAATGTGGGGCTTAGGAATCTCAATGGCAACATGTTTTAGCAGCACGCTTCAAAGCAAATACAGATATGGCTGTGTGTCTGTGCTCTTAACTGTCTATCGGCATTTCCAAGCTCTGCTAGCAGAGCTGCTAGACTTTGCATGATCTGCAAGATTTAGATGGGCTCTTCCTCCCGCCCCCCCCTCCCCCCGCATCTTTTTATTCAAATAAACCTTAGGATAATTACATGCAAAAATCCTGTGCTACTGCAATGTTGATATTGCACATTTAGAAATCATTGCAGAGGGGATGCATGTAGGCAGAGCCATAAGGACGGTGGCAGCTGGCTGCCAGGCTGGCATGTAGCGATTCGCCGCCAGTCACAGTGGAGCCTCAACAGGTCCAGACACCTCCCACAGTCTCACACTTTGCTCGAACACCAAATTTGCCTCAGTGCTTGAGGTACCCGCATGTGCTTAGCCCCTCCATGCATTGCAAAGGAGAGGCATCCGTGAGTGGCTCAGCGACAGTGCTGGGAGTTATTTTAAGCAGACGCATTTGACTTTGCTCTGGAGCAGATGAGAAGTGCTCAGGCAACCAGCAGCAGGGGCTGGGATGCTGTTCAGGCCTAAGCCACCTTCACTGATCAGTCCAGCCATAGGCACCTGGGTGTGCTGGCAGCCTCTGAGCCCTGCTGCAGGGTTGGTCCACACACGTCTGCTTTCACGTGGGCTGTCCCCAGATTTTGCAGGCTGGCATTATTGAAATGCAAGGGTGTAGAGCCTGATAACCCCTCGTGGCACCTCCGATGTTTGCATGGAGGCAGACAAACAGGAGACCATGCCTCCTGAAGCTGTAACTGGAGAACAGGAGGTGCCCTAGGGCATATCCAACAGCTCCACACCCACTTGTGAAAGCACTTTTGTGCAGCCCTGGACCACTGCCGACCATCAGGAGAGCCCAGGCCCCCAGCTCACAGCGGGGACACTGACATTTAGGTGCCTGTGAACACCCATCACAGGCTGGGTATCAACAGTGGTAAGGACACCTTTCCCTAAGCTGCATCAGTGGCCCATGTCCACTCCTCATCCTCATGCCACCAGTGCGCACATTCCTCTGCAGCCCAGAGCACCCATGACTGAGTGGAAACTTATTTATTCTCTGTGGGTGCCATGTGGAAGGAGGCAGTTGGGCAGTCTCACCTGCAGCCCCACTTTCAGCTCCACACAGGGTGGTTTGAGAGAAATACAGCCAGGCTGAGCTTTGGGGGGAAGCAGGGGAAGGATGTGATGGATTTGAGAGAAAAGTCCCCAGGGGTAGGCTGAGGGAGGCAGGAGAGCAACCTGCAAAAACATGGAACATCTTCATAGGGAAAAGGGGCTCCACTATTTACTCCACTCATCAAAAAGCAACGGAGACGTAGGAAACCTGCTGTGCCATAGAAGTGGCAATGGGCCAGCCTCCAGTCCCTACCTTCAGCTCTCCCACTGGGATGAGGCTGCTTCCCTTCTGCACAGCCAAGGGTATATTGCTGTCATCATATCTGGGTTTGACTTTGCCAGTAGAAGTAACTTTCCTGCCAGACAGGATTTCTGAGATTATTATTTTTTTTCACTTTGGCTAAATTTTCAAATAGTTCTCTTAAAAAAAAAAAAAAAAAAGAAGGGAAAAACCATGAAGATGTCTTAGAAATAATGCTGGAGGCTTTGTAGTTTTGCACAAAACAGGTTTTCTTCAAAAAACCACACCAAACAAACAGGCAACCTAGAACTCAGTTTTAGAATATGTACATGGTTTCTTGCAGAACACTGCAATTTTGTGCCCAAATAATTTTTTTTCTGAAAAATGAAACTTGTAACTTTTTTTTTCTCACAAAAGAAACAAGAGATCCAATGGAAACTGTGACAAATTATCCTCTAAAATTCTTGGAAATAAGCATTTTCCATTTGCTGACTGGTTCTGTATTATCTTCCACCAGGAAACAGGCAGATTTTCCTAGGATATCTGCATGGACTCAGCTCCATTCAGCTTGCAGCTGATCCAGGTTGTCCTGTCTGTGGGTAATGAAACCATTAGGAAGCCACCAAAATTGGTGTTCAGACCAGGATGGTTGATCTATGCAGCTGCACTGACATCACCTCAACTCCTTTCCCTTCATGGGGATTTTTTCCTGCTGTTTTCTTGCTTGTGCCTTAACCAAAAGCATGTGAAATTACTTTCAGGAAAAAAAACCCAACAAATGTTACCTGGAGTGTTTTAATAGCAAACTGAATGCAGGAGTGATTTCTTTGGGTGTCTTGAAGACTTCCTTCCTTCACAAATAACCCATAAATAGGGGATGGGAGAAGGAATAACCAGAAGGTTAGACAGGCTGTGGGGGTATGTTCCCATTGCAATAACTGGAGCTGGTAGGTGCCTGTAGTCTTGTCCTAGCCCATGTCCCTAACCCCACTCCCTGTGGGGAAGGAATTTACACTATTTGCAGTATTATTTTGGTGACCACAGCCCCACTGCCAGGTGCAGGCTGGAAACCCAGTGGTGCCATCCTGCCTATCCCCGCAGCTTTCTGCTCTTCTCTACACCCCACCCTCAACAGCTGTTCCCAGAGGATGGATGGCATCTTATAGCTCCTTGTTCTGTATTAATTTCTCAGTTTATAGCACAGCTATATGGACAGAGAGATCACACTGCGAAGGTGGACTTGGAAGACAAGCTCTAGACTTGGGGGGATCATACACTTGTGGGAGGAAGAGGTGGGACAAACATAGGGGAAACCGAGAAAGAGGATGTGGGGGTGGATTTGCCAAGCATAGGGGTCAGTGTGACAGTCAGCCAGGAGCTCATGCCTGATGCTCAAGGCTCCTGCAAACAGCCTCTGGGTATTTCTGCTCCGTGCACAGAGCAAGGTCTGTGGTGGGAGCCCAGGCTGCGGATGTACACTGTCTCAATACCTTTAGATAACACCTCCTGATTCTGAACAACTGAATTTAGGTTTGGGACTTTGGTGGCTTGCGCTTTGATCAATGCTTAAAAAAGTGTGTGTGTGTGCACATACATAATTATTATGATCACTTTGCAGCTGTTCTGGGCCAATTTTAAGAGTTTCATCATACCTACTTGTGACTTTCTTAAAGTCTTGCATGTGGTTACTTATTTGTTGCTGTACAGTTAGCTATAAGGAGATAAGACAGGTATCACTAACATTTAAATGGAGTAGAAGAAAACAGCAATTTGCATAAATTAATTAGGAAACTGACCTCGTTCCCCAGTACTCCTCAGAGAACAAGAAAGAAACCCCAGTTTATTAAGTCAATACTTAGTTTGACACCTGAATCAAGCTTTACCCAAATCAAGTGACAAAATTAATCCACAGCAAAATGCACCATAAGTCCCTTCACTTCAGTCATTTGTTTTTTAAGCTATCCCAGCAATTTATTTTTAAACATATCAGTACGTTATGTTCCATGACATTTCACATCTACAAAAACACCATATGTATTGGCAAGTGATTACTCATTGAAAGTGCCATATCCTGGATGCAAGTATATCTGGCAGCCTGGGTTTTCGCCACCTCTTTTGGGTCTATGCCCTTATTGTTTCATGAATGCTTTCTTATCGGGCAAATTGGCTGAATGTCTATTTTATCCCATGCTAAAGATATATTTGAATTTTCTGTGAAAGATATATTTGAGTTTTCTGTGGACGTTGTGAGACCACATCTTCGTTCTGTGAGCTGTGGAGGGTGGTGGGCATGGTCTATTAAAATTCAGAGCTGCACTTTATTGCTGGAGAAGTCACTGGAAGGTGATGCCATCCTACCTGGCCCCAACATGCAAACGGCAGGTCCTCTCTGACCTGTGCCATACCTCTGCTATACTTTCCGTAGTAGCATTACAGCTACTCCATCAAGCGCAGCTTCACTGCATCAATGGCTTTAGAGTGGCTTGAAGACATTATTGACTGTAACTTAGCGATTATTTCAGAGCCATCCCTTGATGCTCACAACCCACAGGCAGTAACTTTAATAACAGAGCTGCAAAGCTCCACCACTAGCTGTCTCATGGCTGAGTTGACGAGAGCAAATTGGTCTGAAATATCCAGGTTATAGTGAGACACAAAGCAAGTAGCTTTGTTACTAGCAGGGGCTGGCTGCGTGTAGGATTACCAGAGCTGAGCTAAGTTTCTTCTACATCAAGATCTCCTTCCTCTTTGGGAAGCTGCTGTGATCCATTTTTCTCTCTGCAAATCGTTTATCCAAGTAAGTCCCTAGGCAGATTATTCCAAAGATAAATATCAAAATGGTCATGGAATTGGCCCCCACACCAGGAAGTGCCTGAGCAAGAAGTGTCCTCACATATTGCACACCTTTGACACCTTCCCATTTATATTGCTGGCTCAGCTGTTGAAAGGGAATAGCAGAAAACAGAAGTAAGGCACTGTTTAGCAGATCATAATGAGCAATAGACAGTATGAAAAAATGAATCCAGGTGCTTGAATACAGAGTATGAACCATAATTAAAACCTACCAGTGCTGCTATGACAGATGGTACAATACATATCCTGAAAATTGTCCATGAACATTCATTTAATAGCTGAGAACACTAACTGCTAGCAGGCTGTGGTGCTGTTACTGGATCACCACTTTATCATGACATCCAGTAAGAAATTCATAGATAATGGTTTAGTAGGCATGGTGGTGTTGGATTGACGGTTAGACTAGATGATCTCAGCGGTCTTTTCCAACCTTAATGATTCTATGACTCTATGATTCTCTGGATTGCTTCATGATTCCCATAATCCTCACAGACAATCATGTAATCTATATGCAAGGAAGGCCAAGTTCATCACGGATACGCTGATGTGGATGCAAACAGAATACCCAAGGCAACATACTTTGCAAAGATATTAAAAGTTAGCATGGAAATGTGCCTGGAAAAATCACAGTAAGGTGTTTTGTTTTGTTGTAGGAACATGTTCTGGTATTTTGAAGTAGGATTTGCAGTCCTGGAGTGGGACAGCATGTTCTGCAGCACTGACATGAAAAGGTTGCTTAACCTGTTCCTTGTTCCAGCTTTAAAAAGGCAGCACAAGAATAACTTCTGCACGTCCATCATTCTGCCTTTGTGCAGGCTACAGCAGGAACTGAATTCTTCTGCTTTCCTGCTAGTATTGCTTCTGCTTTCAGAATTCATTTTCTGTCATGTATTTCTTCCTGGTCCATTTATGCCACCCTGCTTACACCTTTTGTTATTTTTCCTGGCTTTGGTGAGTCAGAGCAGCTCTGTTGCTCATGGGTAGCAATGCCGAGAGTCAGATCGTCCCTGGGGAGCACCTGGGCTCCGCTTCGATGGCAGACGGAGAAGCCTTTTGCACAGGGCCAGCTCTGCAGAGCAGTGCTCTGCAAATGTTCCTGCTATTTGTAATCAGCCGCAGTTGTCACACTTTGATATTTGTTCTTTATAAGCACTCCTGCAGAGCTTGCCAACAGGAATGTTTTCTACACAAAGATGCAGCAGCATGTGTTTCAGACATGAATTTTGAACTTATGAGTATTCACACTGGAAACCTGAGGAGTCTGATGTGATTAAGAAGCAGATCCACATCACATGGCTTGTTTGCAGTCAAAACAGTTCCAATTCTGAATTATAAAATCATTAAGCCCAAATGTGGTCGGCCAGCAACTCCTGGAAGAGGCATGTGTCCCCATACCCAAATTCACCTTGGCATTAATCTATTCAGCAAACAGAGCCAACTGAGCAGGCAGCGCGATGCATGAAGCAGAAAGTTATTCAGCACAGTGAGGTGAGGTTAATAAAGCTCCAGACTGAGGAGAGGAAACCTTTAAAGTCTCTGCCTGCAGAAGAGATTATCACAGCACTGTGGGATGATGTGCCTAGAGGAAATGCTGGGAAAGGCCCAATGAGGTGGTAATGGTTGCCCATAATCATACTTGGGTTTACAGGTAGGATGGAGATTTTTTGTCATAGCCCACCCTGGCAGCTCTCATCTAATCTCCCTGTCCAGCCCTGGACCCCAGAACTTTTGGAACCCCTGGATCCTCAGAACTTTTCTCAGTGTGTCTCGGCTATGCTATAGCAAAGGCACCATTATCTCTGAACATCTGGGTGTGGAAGCCCTCAAAGCAGAAGAAACTACACCATGCTGTGAACAAATGGTGGAGAGAAAGAGAAGCAATGTTCAGTAGCACAGTGCCAGTTGAGCCAACATGGAAAATGGCCCCACCGTGCCAGTACTCTTCAGGCAGAAAAAGAAATGTGGTCCCTCTCCCGGTCACTTTGATCAGCTGGCAACATGTAGGCATTTCAGCAGAGAAAGGTGACCTTGAGAGGAATACAATACCCACTTAGTACCTGGAAGAAGGGTCAACCAAGAGGGATAAGGAACTCCTCCATACCCAGTGCCCTTCGCCAGGCAGTGTGCGCAGCCACACAACCTGCTGTGATGCCTCTGCAGCAATTTGCTCTGCGTTTTTTCCAGGGAGCTCTGCCAAGAGGACACATGGTAGTTCTTACAAATACTGCTGAAAATGATCCAGGTGAAATAGTGACCAGGGAGATCAGGCCAGTACCTTTGTGTCTGTAAGTTAAAATGGGAAAACTAACCATGGCAGAACACTGACATCAGCTAAAGCCATTGGAGGTGCCTGAAAAGTCCCCAGCCAGTAAGGCTGGCGTGTGCTCCGCATCTCCCAATGGATCCAGGTTACAGCTGGGTGGTAGTTCCTGAGAATTTGCAGCTTTCTGGCACCATGGGCCAGAGCCAAGTTAGGATCTCTGAATGCTTCAGCAATGCTAATGCATGTTCCAGTGCCTGATATCCGAAATCTGTGTAGGTTGGATTGTCCCAGGCACTGTTTTCTCTGGCAGTCCCCTGTATTTAGGTGTCTGCAGGGTATGTGTACTGTCTGCTACTGTGCAGTTCTTGCAGCTCAGTGCCAACTCTGGCACAGGATGCTTTGGGGCAGGAACAAGGGTGATGTATTACCACAGGAAGCATGCTGGCGTTCAGCCCCTGTTCCCCCTGCATGGATGCATGGGGACAGGAGCAAGGAATTAATCTGGACTCCTACCAGTGAGTAGCAGTTAGGAAGCTGCTCCATTTTGCTTGTCACAGATCACAGCTCCCAGCTGAGACACAGCTGCTGTACAGGTGCTGCTTCTCTGCCCTGTTTCACTGCAAGGCACTGGTAGAAAAGGGCGAAGTAAGAGCACTCTCACAGCCACATCCCTGGCTCAGCTTGACACTGGCACTTAGCAACTGTAGCAATGGTTTTGAGGATCAGCTGCTGCCTCCCAGCTGCACATCCCTGGCACCGAGCAGAGGGATCCTAACTTGGCCACAGTCACTGGCCACCCTTAGCGCATGCCAAGCCTGCAGCCACATGGGAGACATCACCAGGAACATGGGGCTTGTTACTGAGTCAGCATGTGGGATGCTGGGGCCATCTTCATAGTTTCCTGTCTCAGTATTCTTATGTTGGCCACAAATAAATGATGGACCCTTTAGACCCTGCCCATGAGCCCCAAATGGACCACAGAGGGCACTCAGAGCATCCCAGCCATGTAAGGGCTGCCTTGGTGAGCCACTGTGCCTTCTCCAACACAAACCAGCCATTTCTTCATGCACATCCCCTCTCCCCATCAGACTGTTGCTCACTCATGAGCTTTAGAAATGCTGAGATGGACAGAGAAGACAAATCATGGGCTGTCATGTAGTTATTTCTCTCCTCTTGACTACTCAACAAATGCTGCCTTCTGTTGTCTACCACCCATGCGAGACCTGTGAAGCTCCAGAGATCTAAGCATCGGCACTCATCTCACCTGCTCAGCTACAATAGCGAGAAGATAGGTTGACTGTAAGCAGAACTGTAGGGACAGATTCTTGGAAATGGCATCATAGACTCTCAGCCAGCTTAATTCTGCATTTCAGCCCCTGGAAAATACCTGTAGGAAGGCAAATGTGTGGGAAAATCTGATAGAGTCACTGTGTTTGGTTGCTGGCACATACTTCTAATTAATTTCTTCCCTGCTCTACCAAAGCAAAGTTCCTCTCCGGGATCAGTGCTGCTTTCTGCTGAAACTGCTCAGATCTGGGATGCATGCCATACTTTCACTTGGTCTGAGGATCCCAGAGACTCCTGTGTCACTGACCTGGAGCTCCCAGCAGGGATCTGAAGGCATGCCTGGATCTACACTGGTATTGGCCAAGCCTGCGTGCTGCTTTCTGGGCCAAACAATCTGGGAGCAAGCAGTGTACAAGCAAAGGCTGTAGGATAGCCTGGCCCATCGCAGCTGTAGGCTGATGGTCCAGCTCAGATGTCAGCTCCTGCAGGAGTCATCCAAGGTAGGATCAGACATTGCACATCTCTTGCACTGATGATCAGTCCAAGAGCAATGGGGTCAGTGCTGTCCCTGACAGCAAATGAACGGGCGTGGTTGTGAGAGCATGTGTGAGAACAGCTTGTCACAGTCTGTTTTCCCCAGCTTAGAGGTGAAGTGGTAGCCGGCTGTTAGGAAATGCACTCTTTGAACAATGAACTTGTTGCAAAACCAAAACTCACAGAGAAGCTTACTGCCTTGCTGAGGTTTTGTGGCTCCCCCCAAGACACTGCATTAGGAAAGCAGGGACAGTCTGGCATCTTTTCTGTACAGAGGGAGCAGACAGAAGACCTTTCCTCTAGTTCGGATGTGGCCCCTGCCGTTCAGACTTCTGCATGTCCAAATATGACAGGGACTTTGAGGAAGCCACCCAGACTGGAGTAGAGCTGCATGAAGCACATCTCAGCATCATCATGAGCAAAAGCCTCATCCTACTCCAGGAACAGTTCCAGTCGCTGTGTAGGAGGTACCAGTTGCTGAGAAACCACCTCCTCACCATGTAGTCTGCAAATGAGAGTTATTCTGAGATACTTTACCTAATGGTCCTCATTGTACAAGTGAATACCTACTAGAAAAAAATGACTGTACTGGATACAAAGCTTATGGCTAGCCTGACTGTTACTTCTTTTCCTGGTAGAGGAACTCCACGGCTGGAGCTCTGCAATCAAAACCAATTTTCCTTTTCCATCTTGCTTTTCTTGCTTCTTCAAATTAGTGGAGTGGCTGTGTGCTTTCAGTGGAGTTGCCCAGAGAAAAAGGCAAGTCATTTTTCCCCATTAGCTTTGCAGCGTGTAGGAGTCAGTCCTGGAGTGAGGTATCACCTCAGCTTCCCCCCATCTAGGACTAGGGCAATGTATGGAGAGGGTAAAGCCGAAGTTTTGTTCTCCACATGCTAATACCTCATTCTGCATGCTTCTTCATGAAGGCAACAGGGCAAAGCAAATAAGCCTTGATAGCCTTACCCAAATGAGTTATCATCCTGGCAGTTTATCCCCTGTTCCCCTTCATGGGTAGCTGCTTTCCTCAGAGTCAGGGATGAGAAGTCTTGATTCATGCAGGCAGGCAATGCTAGATGAAACGTCAGATCATGGTGACACAGAAAGGGCTCTCCTGGCCTTCTGTCCCACAGTCTCCCACAGATGTGATTTGCTCCATGAGGGAAAACTGCTTGGCTGCTGTGCCAAGACACCCATTTAGTCACAGCACTGAGGTGAATTTTCCCAGACATTTTCCCTTCCCTAAAGAGAGGTAAAAGGACATTTAGACTACTAAACCTGGCTTTTGGAGAACTACAATAATTAGCTGTTTCAGTGGAAAAGATTCAAAATGACTGGGCCAGACAGAATAGAAATTAAACAGGGTTTGCATATAACCACCCCCTGCCCATAGATGGGTAATTGCTCCAGCTAACACTGCCCAGTTCCTTCCCTGTGCCTGGTGTTTGCAGACCAGAAACACAACTCTGGTCTGATCCAAACTCTTTCCAGCCATACTTCCCGCTCTCACAGCATCCTGACACAGGCTGTATCCTGCAAACATCTTTACCTGAGCAGACCTGCTCCCTCTCCAGGGACAGGCTCTCCCCTCCTCCCTGCACACTCAGCCAGACAAGCTGTCTTGAGGACCATGGCATGTGGGATGCACAGACAGACACTCCCTGTTATCCACATCTTAATGGCATGAGGGAGCTGCTGCAGGTTCAAAGCCTCCGATTTGCATCCTACACACACTGGCCCCGTTCACATATGATTTGAGCTGAAGGGAAGGTGGAAGCATTGCAGAAAGATTAAGCAGCTAAATCTGGTTAGCTGGTTACACACTGAGGGCTGGCAATACCATAACTCTGCCAGGCTCAAGGCAGAAGCTTTAGGGTATTAAAAGAAAGGGGTTCTGAGGAGCTTATTGCTTCTCAGTGTGCATTTTGTAAGGGCTGCTCTTGTCCTCTTTATGGTGGGAGAAAGGGTGAGTCTCTCCTGCCTCAAATTTAGGACTCTACCCAGCAAACTCTTTGTGGGTCTATAGATAACCACACCTCAGACACACCAGCTTTGCAGTCTCAGCCTAGGACTGGGTATGCTGGCAAAGTCAGAGCACTGCTGTGCTGCTGCCCTGTGCCCATGGGGTGTCCATGTGTCAGGCACTGATGGGAGTGGGCTGCCTCTCAGCAGGAAGATGAGTACGTGAGGACTGAGCTGTGCAGGCAGAGGGGCCAAGGTGAGTAGCATGGCCCTGCCAATTTGCCTGCTGCCTGGCAAAACCTCCAACAGCACAAGCAGGAACAGAGCTGTATGGGTCCTGGAGGCTATGAAACACTTCTGACTCCAACAAAGAGTGACTCCTGGGTTGAAAAACTCAATCTGGATTGAAAGCCTGAATTGAGGCCTGTCTTTGGAGCTGATGCAGGCTTCACAGATACTAATGCCTAGGTTATAACATCCATCCATCCGTCCATCTCTCCCTGCAACCTTTCTCCTGTTCTTCCTCTTTCCCTCCTTTATGCATTTTCCTCCTCTCCTCCCCTCTCCGTGTTTACCTTCCCCAGACTGGGTTGCAGCAGTAGTGGCAGAAGTGAGGTGGAATCAGCCTCCCGAATCGAGAAGCAGCAGGGAGCTGACACATCAATCACAGCTCTGCTGTTGGAATTAATGAGAGCGCCACAGGTTCGGGCTGTCACTCACTACCCTCACTTTGCTGCTTCCATATGGCTGCCAGCCGACAGCCTCACGCTTCCCAATCTCTGGCAATTACAGCCTCAGCACTCCCAACCTCCTCCTATTAGGCTCACAGCTTCATTATTCTAATTAAGCCAAACAAGCTGAGCCCTCCTTTCTTCACTATTGGTGCGTGCCTCTTACATGCATCAGAGCTACACTGCAGCAAACGCGTTCATTGGGGCACCTTTAGAGAAAAAAAGCAGCTAGATGGAATGGGAGCATCTGGGATGTCTTCTCTCCCAAACGCTTCTCCGGTCCTCTCTGCCTTAGCTGGGCAGTGGGAAGAAATGCCCCTGTTTGGCAGCAAGTCTCAAAGGGGTCCTTTCTTGTCAGAGTAATTGCAGGCAAGGTTGGCTGATCTCAGCCAGCCTGGCCTCCAAAACTAATTAGTCAGGGGATCCTTCAAAGGTAGATTGCATTTCCAACTTTTTTTTTTTTTTTT
>VZTL01069135.1:28878-54930 GCA_013400535.1 Scopus umbretta | reverse complement strand
TTTTTTTTTTTTTTTCTTTAGGTCTGCCTTCTGCCCCAGAGAGATGGGAAGTGACACCATGTGGGCAGGAACCCACTGGAAAGGAAGGAAAGTCACCTCTCTCCCAGTCTGCTGAAGGAAGCTGTGGTTAGGAGGGGTTTATACTCCCCTGGGGCACAGCCATGCCACTGTATCCCTAGGTAGCCCCCCATTTTTGCTCTGCCTCCTATGGCCCTCTTGTTGGCTGGTAGTGCCTTGATGCTCTGGACAACATGTGGTCATGACTCCAAAGCAGGGTTTGAGCAGAAGCATCGGCCATTGATGGGGAGGTGGAGTAGAGCATGCCGTACTGATAACTAATGCATTTTATAACAGCTGGGTGATTCTCTGCCCTTAAGTTGCATTGCTTGACACAGAATGAGTGGGTTAATCTGTCTTGCTGCTTGTGCTATGGCACAGGACCTGACTCCTTCACCAGCATCTTCTCCTCTATGTCTGGGCTGCACTGGCACACACAGACATTCCCAGGACTGTCTGAGCCAAAAATGAGGACAATTGGGTCTGCTAGAAAAGGATGACATAGAGGATGTGTTATGCAGCCTATGGGTATAATCGACTATAAGCAATCCAAGATTGCTGACCTGGCTGAATTGGGGCGGCAACTATGCTGGAGCTCTTGCTACCGCAGAGATGTTGGTGGACCTAGCCCTGGATGCATCCTCCACCTGGCCCAGGGATATCTTGGATTTTAAGCACATGCAGTGACAATAAGCTGGTCCCTGCTGTGAGGGGAAAGGCTCCTCTGTGGATGTCTTGCTGGTGCCGCAGCCCCACTCTGCTGCAGCTGGCACTTAGGATTTGCTGACCTTTGAATCCCTTAAATTGGTTGCTCTCAGTGTTACTCCAACTAGCTCTGCCAAGAGATGCAGCTGCTGGGTGGGTGCCAAAGCAAAGCCTGGGCTGCAGCTGAGGTAGGGAAATGCCTCTTGCTGCTCGTGCTCGGGGGTGGAGAAACAGCAGTGATATTTCTCCATCTCTCCTCCCCTTCCATGCTCCATGACACTGAGCAGCATTCAGAAAAGCCTTTGTAAGCAAGTCAATGCTGTGTGCCTTAAGACAGGGTTTACTTTTTTCCCCAAAAATTTTGATCTACGTTTTTCAAAAAGTTTGATTTCTAATTTCATTTCCCATTTTCTAAACAACCCTGACTTTTTTAATAACTTCCACAGTGTCTCTTCTCCCACCACAGCCAGAAGCAGCAGCAGAAGGCTTCCTAGGCAAATTTGGAATGGTTTATGTAACTAAAACCCAGAATATTTGAAACAAAAAAAAAATCACCAATTTACTTGCTGTCAAGTTCTCTCAGATGCCCCTGCTGACCACTCTGAGCTCACACTCAAGCCCATCTGCGCTGACTCCCCCAGCACCCCACAGCCCAGTTCTTCCCTATCTCCTGCTGTGTGTCACCACTGCAGGTTCACCCCTGCGCATCTCCTGTTCCTGCCTGCCCAGCTCCTCTCTCTGCCCGACACAACTGTGCCCACAGTGCCAAAGGGCACCATGCTGCCATGTCCCCTACCCAGCATGGCGCACCATCGGGCTGCAGACAGGACCTGACACCTGCGCGCGTGGCAGAGCCGATGACCCCACAGTGGTCCTGCTGTCTCTGCTGGGCTGGCAGGTAGAGGGGGATGTAAGCAGCAGAGACATGTTGGCTATGACACTGTTAGCATTTTCCCAATGAGTTATTACCAGGTTAAAGGGTTGTGATAGTGCCAATATCCAAAGCTGGGTTATTGTGTTATTAATGTGCGGCTGTCGCTGGCTATTAGCACTGTGATCAATCCCCAGTGACAAGGGCTGCTTAGCCTGTCACACTTTGTTTTATCTTCCATTCTTAGACTTTTACTAACTCACAAATTGCTAATCCAATCTCCTATAACCCAGTTAGGGGAGGACATTGTCTCTGTGCTTCTCAGATGCAGGAGCTGGGGCCCTGGGAGAGGACGTGCTGGTGGCTGGGTAAGCACACGTTTCTCGGGCGTGAGAGAAGTGTGTGTTGGCTGCAGTAAATATATATGCATGCTATTGTCCCCGTCTCTTCAAGGAAACTCTCCCTAAAGTGCTGGCTAAACCAGTTACATGAAGCCAACTTGATGGTGTTCTTCAGGAGAACATCTTTCCTCAGTCTTTGGTACTGATTTACCTCCAGGTCATGTTCATGTCCTTGTTGCCCCATGCCAACCTGGGGGTGTCATCTCCATCTCCACATGGCCTACCCTGGTGCCATGAAGACAGCATTGCAATCTGTCCAAATGTCTCCATAAGGTATCTCAGAAGCCTCAGGAGCTTTGGCAACTCCACGCTGGAGCCTTCAATGAGCAGAAATGACCTTAAAACTTCAGTCCCAAGGACAAATCTGCACTTTGGAGCAACCCATTAGAAAGAGTTGGCAGCTTCTCTTTGACCTCAAGCTTGTTTCATTGCCCATTTATTGGAAATGTTGCTTTTCTCTGAGTCACTCCATTTCTGATCACTTACTACTGCAATATCTTCTCGTAGGAGAACTCAAGGCAAGCGCAGAAGGAGGGCTGTTGCATTTCTGCTCCAACCATCAAACATGGAGACCGTTCTGCCTTAATACAGGGGCCACAAAGTGCCCAGAAAACCTGCTCAAAACACACCACAGCCCACAGTGTTTCTCTTGAGGTAGACACCTGAGGAATTTGGATTATAAAATGATTTTCTCTCATTCTGCCCATAGCAGTAGTTGAGGGTAGAAAGAAGACTGACAAAGCCTGTGGAGATGCTCCGTTAGGGACACTTGGGCTTGTGTAGGGAGTGTGGGGTAGGACTGGTGTGACTGGCCTGAGTGTAAATGCACAGGGTAAAGGTGGGTGGGCTGTGATGGGTGTGTCCAGGAGTTGGGGATGTGGTTGATGAGGTTGGAATAATGCTGCTGGAATAATGCTCTGCATGGTGCAACCTGTGTGGAGAAAAGCCCAGTGTGTTTCCTAAGAGCCCTCCTCCTGGCCCCAGGAATGTGTGTTGATCCTACGCACATTGTTTGGTCTGGTGAGCCAGTAATTTTGCTGCAGTTGCTACGCACACACTGAGAAACTGCTTTTTGCTTCCTGGCCAAGACAGTTTTGTAACATCTCTGCATGCAGCAACTGCTTCTCTGTGATGGGTGAACTGAATTCATATATACACAGCCTGAAAGTCTGCAATAGTGCCTTAAGGCTTGCAAAAGGCACCCTATCAATAAATGATAATGATTCCTGAGCAAGAAAGCCAACTAGCAAGTTCATGAGTCCCAGATGCTCCCAGCACATGAGGCAGAACTCCCAGAAAATATGCAGGGTAAGGATTCGGCCATGCTGAGCATCGGGGCTCTGGTGCTCGGCTCAGGATCTGATAGCTAGTGTTTCAGTGGGCAGGAAAGCAAGAGGCTGGGGGGAATGCACTCCCTACAGGGCATGACTTCCCCCTGTGCAAACAGAGGTGTTTGACATGAGCACTGAATTCTGCCAGGAGGGCAGGAAGACATCGTATGGAGATCTAATCTGCAGTGAGCTTGTCAGCAGGACCAGAGACACTCGTGGCCTTTTCTCTAGTACATTCAGGCCCCTCCACAGATCATGACTCCTATTTTTAGATTTTCATATCTCAACAAGACCCTATGAAATAGCTTCAGGTGTTACCAGAGACAGGCCTGGACTTCCAGCACATTGCAAGAGCTGGGTAAGTACATGGACAATGGGACATGTTCCTAGAGCACTCAACATTTCACAACATTGCAATGTTGGAGAATTGTTCTTAGTAGTGATGACCCCTGTGTGTGTGTGTGAATACATGATGTGCAAGCACCAAGACCATGGTGCTGCTGAGCATATTGTAGCCAATTATTAGGAAATAGATAATGCCACAAAAACACTAGAAGACCTTTCAGGCTAGTTAGGTAGCACCAACAGGAGGAACAGAACTGTATGGATCTTGGTTTAAAATGCATTAGGAAAACAAAATAACAGACACATTCAATTTAAACTCCCTGAGTGACAACTATGTCAAAACGGTTAGAAATTGTGCCCTTGCATGTTGTAAAAGTTGCATGTGGAGAAAAAGATGCAAATTCCTTTGCGACTTGTACAGTCATTACTATCAACATGCACATACATGAATATGAATGTTAAATATTCCAGAGGGCAAAAATTATAACACAAGGTTTCCACAGTTTTCCACAGGTGCTTGGTACAACTGGGCAGGTAATACTTTGTTCCATTTTGTTTGAATATCATGATGATATGAAAACTGAGATTTTCACACTGCAGACCAAAATCATCACCAACATGCCACTTATCAAGTGAGTTCATCCACTAGGCCGTGCTTCTGCTGAGCCTAACATAATTTGTACTTTGGGCACCAGGTTTACCTGTTTTCTTATACCTGGGCAGGCTTTCCAGCCAGACTTCAGAAACATTGGAGAATTACCCTTTTTTCCCAAGCCAATGCACATATTGCACAAGTCCTTGGCTGTATTTATGGGTGTTAAAGAAGAGAAAAAGCAAAGAAACTGGAAAAACAAAGTTTAATGAAAAAAAACCCTGGAGTTTCTCTGTGGGAATGGGAAAAAATGACCCTGCTGGGGGAGAGATTTACAGGACTGGGCTGACTCAATGGTGAACAAGATGTCTGTTTAGATGTGGCTTCATCCTGCTCAGGGATGGAGCATTGTCCTCTGTCCTCATAGCTGGAGATTCTAGCAATTACTTATTTTAGAGAAAGATGATAACCAACATTCACTCTGGGCTGTACAAGAAAACACCATTAATAATCCAACTAGTGAGTACCTTTCCCTGCAAAACTCTGATTGCAAAGACTAACAGTGTCTGACAAAAAAAAAAACAGTGACAATTCCCACCGCGCTGTGCAGCACCAGTACCCTCCCTAGCTGAGGGCGTTGTGCCTGGAGACCTTCCTCTCCCTGGGGAGCTGGTGCTGCCTGAGGTGTTAAGGGGAAGGATGAGCACATCTGGAGCTGTGCCTGGTACCAGAAAGGGATAATAGAAGGTCTTTTTTCTCCCCCAGACTCTGCAAGGTCTATTTAGGAAAACAGCTTATATGTCAGCCCCAGTGTCACATTGGGTGTGACAGGGCCAGCACCGTGCTTCAGTCAACAAACAGGGCTAAGCATAGTTCAAGCACTCTGTGTTCCTGTGAGCTTTTAGATCAGCTTAAACTGTTTAAGCAGCTGCACTGCAGTTTAAGATTAAGCTGGTCTTTTGAGCAATCTAAGCAGTTTAAAATACTCTAAAGGCTTAACATTATAGCCAGTTTAAGTTGCTGTAGGGGCTTAAAGCAGTGATGTGCAGCCAGTATCTTAACAGGGTTTTCCACAAAATGTGTCTTTATAGCCTGTGATAAGCCCTATGGATCAGGGTATGTGTGTTTGCATAGGGCATGCTCATCCGCCTGCCTCACAGACATTTCTTTCTGACCTTGCACATTGCTGCTCAGATGCGTGTTTCTGCCTCTTCACTTAGACCGCTGTGTCTGTGCCAGTTGGAGAATGTTCTTGCTTTATCTTGCAGCATCCTTTTCCTCTCCCAGACACACCAGAAGGACTTGCTTCTTCAAACTCACAACCAAGGAAAGGGGAAAACCAGCTTGGTTTGACAAGCTCCAGAAGCCCTGGCCCTTTGTCTTAATGAGGCATCCAAACCTGGTGAAGAAAGGAGAAGAGACCTTCTGCATGCACACAGCCTGATGCAGCCAGGGTCAAATGGGAGCCTTTAGAGCAGCCTAGAAGGGACAACTCTCTGAAAGCCTGTTTTTTGGGGGGTCTTCAAAATAGGAGCCCTTGGGATTCCGTAAGACTGCCCTTCAAGGACCACAGAAGCTAAAGGAGGCTTATGTTGCTTTAACTCTGTCTTATGACATGCTACAGTCTTAAGGCATTTAAGTCCTTATGTGACACTAAGGGTTTAAGGTTTTACACAGCTTTAAAAGTGGCTTAAATGCTCTCTCACCTTTCATGTGGGACACAGAGGAGTCCTGGCTTGTAGTCAGAGGGATAGCAGTGCTTTGCTCACAGAGCAAGGGCTTTGCTCCAGCAGTGCCACCCGGGACGGTCCCTGCAGGCACAACTGCTGGGGTCTCACTCCCATGACCATACCATTCCCATCTTGGCCACTAGCACGCAGACTTGCAGGTAGCAGCAGCATGGGAGAAAAATGGCACCTCCAGCTTGTCAAAGCCTAAAGGCAACATCATGAACATGAAGTGCCTGTTAAGAGATGAGGATGGTGGTCTCACTTGAGGGACCTACACCTCACTGCCACTGATGATAGAGATCATCACTTGAGGTTTTCTGGATCCAATGCTTCCTCAGGGGTTCCTCTACCCAATCCCTGGCAGGATCAGTCCTGCGCTACCGTCATGTTGCTGACAATAACCTGTGTCTAATGCTTTTCCGGTGATAGGATACTTCCCCACAGAGACATCTACTGTGCAGGTGCAGGTTTGGTTTATGTGATGCTGTGCTTGGCATTGTCCATGCTCAGACAGGAGTGAAATAATGCTCAGAAAGTTTTTACCAAGTGTCATCAAATTCTGTTGGGATGGATGCATTGCACCTACAGGGAAGGGGATCCAGAGCTCAGGAGCCCACCACCACCTGCTTATACTTTGCATCCTCCCACCCAAGGCTGGTACTGCTGGCTGCAGAAAAGCTGTTGCTCAAGGCTCAGTGCGTGATGTTCATGTGACCTGCCTGTCACCATATAGCAGTTAACCCCGTGGCTGTGTGAGATCCCATAACTGCCCAGGGAGACAGACAGATGTTTCCAGAGTGCTTTCCCTCCTCTGCACTGGAGGTATTGAAGGCAAACCTAGTGAAATTGCTCTCCGGAGTCCTCTAAATCTCACCTTCAATTATGGAGACAGCCCAGATGACTGTGATCTCTGTAGATGAGTATGGGCTTCTGTGTGTATTTTGCTACGGAGCAGACACTCTGGTGAACTGCATTTCGCTCCTGCTGTCCCCCCTTGGTCTTCAAATCGAAACTCCAGCTAAGCTTGAATACCCCCTCCTGGGACTGCACCTAAACAGTGTTACTCTGTCCTTCTCTTTGAAAAAAAAAAATCACCCTCTGAGAGCAATCAGTCATGGCTTTAGAAACTGAGTGTTGGGGGAGGTTTTACCCGCCATCCAGTCCTGGTTCAGGTCACGACAGGAGCAGGCACTAGCTCCATCAGTGGGGATGAATGGGCAGAGGAAGCTCTGAAGCCAAGCTGTGAGCCGATGCCAATGTCATGCTCAGGGCTCTGCACTATCTTGCTAGACATTGGAGGTGACAGGTGTCAGCTTCGATACAGCAGCCAGTGAGCTGATCCCTGGCTGTGCAAGCTCAGGAGGAAACACATCTCCTGGGACAGGCCATGAATGAGGGTGTCAGTGGACAGGCTGACTGATCTACCTGCAGCTCAGGGACTTCTTCCACCATGCAATGTCTGCTGCAATTTTTCTTCCATTGATGTACAGCTCTCTTCAGACCCTCCTAAGGAGCTGCACTAATGCTGGAAGGCTGCTTCAGGATGCAACATCTTGTAAAGATGGATTAATGCAGCCGATAACATTGCACACACTAAGATCTCTAAGCTTGGGCATCTTCAGGTAGCATGAAGAGAGACCCAAGAAGTTCCTTTTGTTTAGGCAACATATATTGGTTCCCATGCATTGCTGATGCTGCTCAGCAGAGGATGACAGCATGAGGATTACTCACTGGCTTGGCTCCTCTCTTAAAAAGTCGGATGAGAAGTTCAGGCTAAGATGCAAATTGACTGCTTGATGAGTCTGGGTCCAAAACTTGGTGATATCCATCAGAGAGTCTCCACAGTTTCCACCTCACATCCCTTCAGCAAAGCACACTAAGTGGCAAGTCTGTTGTATTTAGTATAACCGAGTCAAGCCTGTAGCCATCACGTGCTTGGCTGTAGTTCACTGGTGTCTTGCACTGATTACATCCATGCCAATTTGGCAAGTTCAGATGAACAGCTGCCAGTGCTCCTGCATGCCTCTGTGTCCAGGTCCTTGCAGCAATCATGCCTTGCTCCCCTTGTCTGAACCATGAATCCCCAGGACTCATGCACAAGTTGTATCTATGTTACAGCAGACAGGACTGTTAGTGCTGCTCCACTCTCTCAGGCTTTGTGGACTGATGCTTGTGCCAGAAGCTGATGTCTGCCCCACACTGGACATTAGGCCTGCTACTCTTCCTGTTTTTCCAAAGGCAGTGAGTGAGTTGGTTAATTTTGCATTCCCGTGTCCTTCCTACCAAAAGAGAAGCGACCAGGGTATAAAAACAGAGCAGCTGTAAAACAAAATTGCTTAAAATGCATTCCCAAGCCCCCCCCTTTTTAGATGAGATCACAGAAACTAGAACTTGCAAATTCACACCTGGCAAAAGTGTTGTTTGCTACTACAGCAGGTGAACATCTCTGACAAGCACCACATCTTATTTTTTCTACAGGTCTATTATCCTGAGTATGGAATTTGAGGACACAGCTCTTGACCCAGGCAGCCCAGCTGTGCTATCACAGTCCTGAGAGGGATAGCTGAGTCAGGTCCAGATTGGCTAGAGCTGGCTTTAAATTAATTGAACTGTGAGGTGCATACCCATAATACATGGAGGACTTCATACTCATATATACTCACTTATATATTTTGCATTTTTCATGCTGGGATTCCGCTGTTGATGTCAATATCCAAACAGCTACACTTGAAAGTGCCCATAATATAAAAAATTCTTTGTAATCTAAATAAGAGGCTGCATTTCAGGTGAAAAAAATGTGTCTAATAACCATCATTTTCCCTTTACTCTTAGAATTTGGCCACTTGAAATGAGCAGCGGCAGAGGCTGCACAGGAACATTAGGAGCCCCTGGCTCACTCAAAATCCCTGCAGACCAGATTACTCATTCAGGTGCCTCAGTGTGGATGGAGTTTGGGCTCCTGTGATTTTAGTTCTTGTACCTTTAGTGGATCTAGTTGCACCCATTAGATTTTCAGGACAGAAAAGACTGCTTTCTGTGATGTTTCTCAGCAAGATCTGGCTATCTATGTACCATTTGCACCTCTGAAAACTCCCTTGGTACAGCAGTGGGGTGTCTCTTACACCATGGTGGCAAACCCTGCTTAACAGAGAGACTTTATTTGTATTTGAATTCTTTAAAACATCTCCCCTGTTCTGTTATATTAAAACCAGTTTAAACCAAATCCTCAAGAAATACTTGGAAAACCAATATGTCTGTTAAAGATTTTGCACCACTACCAGCAGTGGACAGAGAAATCTTGCCATCCACTTCTTAATGAGCCACCCAGCACAGCAAGGAAACCTGAGACTAATAAGAAACCAAAACTGAATGGAATGAAACACTCCAATTTTCAAAGGGGAAAAATTTGGAAGGACTCAACAGAAAAGACACAGAAGGGCTTCATGCGATCAGCTCTACAAAACTTGCCCCTGCTTTCCAGGCATCTAATTGTACATTGCATCTCACCAAGAGCTGCCATAAGCCCATCTTCTCCCTCTCTTGCCAAGCAGGAGACCTGGAGTTCTGGGATAGGAGTAGGGGGTAGATTAAATAGTGTGGTTTCCCAAGGTACTTCCAGCCTGTTTTATATCATTTCTATGGTGTAACTGCCAGAGATGATGCATAGAGGTGCTCTGAGACCAGCTGTCTCTGTGCTCTTGCTAGGGAGAAGAGGAAGGTTGATGGTGCTGCATNGCTGAAACCAGGACAATGGGATTCCCCACTAAGTCACAATGATCCTGGTGAGATGCTTTTCCAGGTACCTGTGTTTTTCTGTAGATGTTTCACTCCAGACACTGCTTGCTGCACAGAGATGCCTTTAGGGACCAATTGGAGCTTGAGGGACCTGCAGGAGGATGCAGCCCTGGGACATCTCTGGGGTTTGCCTTGCAGGCACAATGCCATGCTAGAGACTTTGCTGGATCTTTCTGCCATTCTGGTCTGCTCTGCATCATTCCTGATGCCTCCAGCCCCCTATTTCACACCCCTCACCCAGCCCCACTCCCCTTTCTCCTCTTGTGAACTCCAGCCAGCACGGGGGACCTGCTCTGCATGCAGGATTCACCTAGATGAGTTTCCCTAAATAGAAAAGATTACCTCTGCAGTTGTAAAGGAAGAAATGCATACAGGCACATGTGTAAATGCAGATTTTGTATGTTTCTGTGGGAGGTCTCTTTGCTGGGCATCCCAGCATTCAGAGTCTGCCTCTGGACCAGAGACATATCCTTTGCCCCAGAGATGGTTCATGCAAATGTGCTACACAATTTTTCAGGTGAAAGCTGCATGTTACTCTGTTCGCCGTTACCCTTGCTGCTGGCTGTAAAGAGATAAAGTGCAGCAGTCAGCTGTGGGAAGCTCTGTTGTCTTCCTGCTTACAAGAAGCTTTGCCCCCAAAGCTTTTCAGTTCCTCGCACATCTACCCAACCATCATCCCTGCGTGTATAGTCACAGGCTTTCCATGACCCTGTGTGCTGGACAGGAGAGACCTTGTCAGAGAAAGAGGATGCTGCTTGGATGTACAGCCACTCTAATGATGCCTTAGCCACCGACTGTGGTTCAGCCTCACCCTCAGCAAAGAAGGACCCCATGCAGCCATACTTCACCTCCTAGGTGCTCTCTGATCCAGCAGGTTCCCAACCTACTCACTGCACAACCTCCCTTTGTTCAGCATTCACCTTGAGGACAGGCAGGGCCAAGAGCTGCAAAATGCTGTTTTAACCCATCCCTACTTGTTTTGTGGTGCTAAGGCTTTTTGCTGATCCTGCCTGCAGAACTGAAAATTATGCTGAGGGGCACAGGGGTACAGGATGTGACAAGGCTGCTGCAGCTTGTGGATGCAGCCAAATGCAGCACATATGATGGGGACCTGATCATCGCAGAGCAGCTATTGTGGCAAAGAGACACAGATAAAGAAAGGGGCTTGCAGAAGAAGGGAGCTGCCTTGGTTAGGTGGGTATTGAACGTGCATTAGGGTATCTCCCAACAGCCATGAATACCTCATATCTCTGATTTGCCCTAGCTTGTGTCACTGGGTTTCATCCCTTTGGAAACCCAAGTATGGGGAGAGCTGTTGTGTCCCAGAATGTTGGGATATGGGAATGAGATATAGCCAGGATGCACATCTTGGACTGCAGGTGTCTCCCAGACCCATGATGCTTTGTCCAGCCATATCCTAGGTGAGCAGCAGCTTTATGTGTTTAGCTCTGCTAAACTGAGGAGGGCATGTGGGGGATGCTGCCACTCTGTATGCTTCAGCTTCTCAAAAGCACACCAGCTCTCACAAGCCTGGACAGACATTTTCATACCCTGGCTGCAGGCACAAGGCTTCTCCGTATCGCTGCAGGTGCTGGCACCCACTGCCCCACTCGCAGACACAGGTCAGTGTTCAACCAGAAAATGCAGAAATGATGAAGTGTGAAAAAGCAAAGTGTGAGCCTGTCCCTCTATGTTGATGACCTGTGCTATGCCTGCAGTATTGGAAGCCTTTCCCCCCTGACAGTGAAATGAATATTTATGATTTTTTTTTTAACATAAACATATGTGCTTGAGCACCCTCTGGCTAGACAGAGCACAGGAATGACTGCAACACCCCCTGACCTCCCCACAGACATATGTAGAAGACGTACTGCCATGCACCCTGGAGGGCACGCAGAAGTGTGGGAGTGCACACACATGGAGATTCATGCCCAGCTGTGCCCCTGCATGCACAGGTATGTGTGTGCATGCACATATGGACATGTGCACACATGCACTCACGTGCACACATGCACCCACACAGATGCACACACAATGCACACATACACAAACGTGCACATGCACACACACATATACATGCACACACAAATACAAGCACACATGCACACACACACGTGCACATGCATACATGCACACACACACACATGCACATGTGTGCACACACAGGCTCCCCCATAGGCAGTTCTGTTCATGTTCACTCCTGTCTCCAACCATGACACTTCCATGCGCTGACAGCCCCTGCCACCCCCAAGTGCAAAGTCCCTCCCAGACTCCTCTGGAAGGAAATCCACCTTCCTCCACCCAACACCAGGCTGCTGAGTTGCCCTTCCCACCCTGGCCACGGCAGCAGACCCTGCTGCATGCCCAGCCTGTGCCAGGTTTGGGGTGAGCCGAGCTTTTCCATGTTGCCAGCCTGGTGTTGGGTTTTCTCACCATCTCTGTTGCCCTGGTGGATGCGGTTGCCATGGCAATGTGTGAGCCAAGGGCCTGGATCACCCGACAGCCACCCTGCAGAGGATAATTCTCCCTGTCTCCTTCTCCACCTGTGATGGACAACTCTGTGCATCCCTGGCTAAAGAAGAAGCCCTCAGGGTTTTGCACTGCCATAACGTCTTGAACTTTTGTCACTCAGCTATTCCATGTTCAGATTCTGGCCTGCTGCAATTTAAGCTGCAAATCTGAGACTGCAAAGCAAAAATGCAGGGTGAACTAAGGATGGTCATTTTTGCTTCCCAGAAATGTTATTGAGATATTATCTGACAACACTGCAAAAAAAAAAGCCTGTGCAAGTTGCATGTTAAAAGTGTTTCTGAACACATTACATAATTGCTCTCTGTCATTAAGAAGGATCAAAGTTAGCCTGAACCATTTGAAAATGTGTCTGGAGACGTAGCCCATAAGCTCTGTCTCATAACAGACATTTAATAGTTAGGTGATTAATATGAAAGTGCTTCTTCCTTCAAATATCAATATTAACTTGAACTTTGCCTTAAGTAGGCTTGAGCCTATATTTGAAAAAGTATATTGGTTAATGTGTTAAATACAAATCAGTCATTTCATACTGTAATCTTTCTGCTATAATCTTTTCCTTTGACTCTTTTTCTTTTTGGTCCCACACGTAATGATTCAAGACCATTTTTCTGCACATGAATATACAAAGGAAACTGTAAGTCAACCGCAGCTTGCGAAGTTGAATTTCCAATTCTTGAGACAACAGAGCAAACAGTGGACTAAGAACACATAAGCTGAAGTAGTTTGACACGAATGATTAACAGAGCTTGATCATCAACAAATACATATGGATCAAAATGAAGACTGCAAATATTTCATAAGAAGAGAAAGAGCTAAATGAATCAAATAAAGTGTTTGCTGTGACTTGCTTGGCTGCCTGTAACTGGAAGGCTGTGTTTCTGTGGCCCAATGTGCCTTTTTTTTCCTTTTCCTTTCAGTGAAACCGCCAACACCCCGAGGATCCTAGCTGTGTGCTGCTGATTGCTTAGTGTGATATTTTTCTCTGTACCAGTGGGCTGTTATTAATGAACTGCCAAACCTGACAAAAAAATGGAGCCAAGTGTATCTGCATAGCTAAATAGCTTCCTTTAATTTGCTGTAGGTCTACAGGTTACTCGCTTTATTTGTGAGAACAAACTTCAAGACCCTTGCTCTCCAATGCAAGCTGTGGCCACAAAAAAGAGACACTGCAGCAGAGAATCAGGGTGATATATAGCAAACAGAGATTAAAAAAAAGTTTCTCCAATTTCAAGCAAATTATTGAAGCGGGTAAAATTAATCCCTTCTGCATCTGCCCTAGCTCCATAGGGATGGCTGCAGGGCTGGGTTCGGGTCTTGCTGACTGCAGCATGTATTTGCAGGGAGTATGCTAGACAGGTTCCTGCAGAAGAGAGGAACAGCAGCTGAAGCAAAGAGCTGGCACCTTGCAGGGCTCGTGGCACCGCGAAGGGCTGGGACAGCTTGGCAGCAGCAGCAGTCTACAGGAGAACACACATTGCATTTCCAGAATAAATGCCACAGGGGATAAACACCACAGCCCCTGTTCCTGGGGAGCCTGACTGATGGATAAGGATAGAATGGGTCATGCAGCCTCTCAGGAACATTTTAGGAGATAATCCAGGCTGCCAAACTGTACATCAGCTTAATTCAGGAAGGAAATGGGGTGCTCTGCTTTAATGATCTGAGTGGAAAGAAGAAGATAATGTTATTCCACTTGCCTGGATGCTTCCGCATACAGCATACAGCTGGGGAAGGGACACACCTGAGCATCCATCCCTCTGCTGCTGCACCCAGGGGTCCTGGTCTTAGCGGGAGAGCGAGGTCAGCCCCATTCTACCCCATTTGATGCAGGGCAACAGATCCACATTCTCACTCCAATTTTCCTCCAATTCTGTACATGGGGTACTGAGATGGTTGGTAGTGTTTGCTCAAGCGCAGAGTAGCTGGGAAAAGCCTTTCTCCCTGCAAGGACCTGGGGAAGCAGGAGGGCAGCCACAGGTGAGGGCAGCCCAGATGACACCTTGCTGGGGCCATGCTTTGCCCAAGGGGTTTTCACAGAGCACTCAGAAGCCCAGGATCCCCAACTCCACGAGACTCCCATCAGCCCATTTCTCCAGCACAGGCTGGCTTTCAGTTTTGTATCATCTGTAAATTTATTGAGGGTGCATCTGCCCTGTCTTCCAGGTGGATGCACTTGGTCCCATCATCCAGCTCCAACACTCCTGACTTTCAGCGGGCAGCAGGATCCCCACAGTGATAGGCAGGGCTGAGACTCAAATTCTCCTGGGGCAGAGGGTAAAAACACTTCATTGTCTAAGCTGGACCAGGCAGAAAGAGGTGAGACATGACTTCACAACTATGAGAGGAAAGATGCTGCCTCATTGCCACAGAGCACACACTTGAGATGGGCAACAGGCAGCTTCTGCTTGCACCCACTGCATCTATTCTTCCCAGCCATGAATGCAACAGTTCACATACTAAGGAGACAGTGAACGTACTGGAAATGTTTTCTGCCTGCATGGCTGCAGCATGGCTTCAAATGGTGAGTGCCTGTTGGGGTGGGAGCTGGCGTGATCCCTTTCAAAGAAAGTATGATGTTTATCCAGGTTTACTAGATTAAAGAACACAAGGAACAGCTTTTCTTAAGCTTGAAGCTACTGAATATTGGGCAGCCTGGCATGTGCGAGGGCTGTGATTCCAACAGGTCCAGGGCATTTTGGGACAAAACCAGACAGGCTGGGTAGAAACCAGTCTGGTGACAACCTTACTGGGCATGTGGGATTCCCAGAGCATGCGAAATCACACGACTGAAATGCAAAGGCAGAAGATGCAAATCCATTGCCAGAGGAGCATGAGATGGGAGTTAAATGAATGTCTCCCATGCCTGGAGAAGAAACTCAACAAGTCTGGATACCTCTCCTTAAGCGGGGCTCAGCACACATAATGGCTGCGTTTAGCCCTTGTATCTCTCTCATGGGGTCCAATGTGGGCAGAGCCAGTCCTGGGATAGGACCTGACCTCATCATGCGAATGGTCCTGAATGACCACAAGGGGGTACAGGAGTCTGGAGAGCTTCCCCAGAGAGGGACTTTTGCACCCAGGATGTGTCAAGACATGGCAGATGAATCCTCCCAGCCTGGCCTGGAGTCCAGCCATTGAATCTACGGGGGACACAAAAGACTGTCTGGAGGAAGACAGGAATGTGCCCTGGGTACTGTTTGTCTGGCACATTGCTATTGCGAGTGCAACTGCAGTAATTTAACCATGTCAATAATATACCAACAGAGCATTTCCACCAGAAAATGGCATTTCAATGGCATTTTGTTGTAATAAAGAATTTCAGTGGGAATGCATTTATTTTGAAGAAATTTAATTTTGAAAAAAAGAGAAGACATTTTGTAAGCTTTGAAAGCTCGAACACCTCTATTGCAGTATATACATCATTTGTTACTCTACAATTGACTTTATTTCTCAACTTATTCAACATCATGTAGTTATGTAATTTGACCAAAGTAGTTAGCTAATATTCAGACTTGACTTTTGCAGCTATTTCTAATATGGAGGGAACGTGCAAGAGAGACAGGTATTTCTGGTGGAATTCATTTTATGTGCAACAACATTGCTGAAATGACACTTTCCTTGAGATGAGTACTGGTGCAGCAGGAGATACTGATGCCACCAGACTTCCCAAGCCTCTTTCCTGAGCCAACACGCTGCTCAAAATTTCAGTCTTCGCCTTCTCTGAACATAAGGCTGCAAAGTGTTGCTTTGACTACCCTTCGTTTTCTGATGATTGGTTCTGATTATTTCTGTTGTCTCCCCACTCTCAGACAGCAGGCCCATAGACCTCTCTAACAAAGCAACATCCGTTTAGCTCTTTCATGCACATAGCTCAGCTCTTAATTAGTCTTACTCGTGGCCTGTGCTTTGGGTAACAGCTCCTGTGTTGCATAAGAGAAATTAATTCTTTACCTGCTTGCTCTAACTGAAGGATGGCAGCAACGCCCAGCTTTTGTAGTGCTCTCCCTGACCCCTTAAGGAGCAAGAGGTCCTTGTGCTTCTGCATGCTCTTGTCTGCAGCCTCCAACCCACTCCCAGCTGTGTGTGTCTGCCTGCTTGCAGGGATGGATCAAGCCTTTCTTCTCCTTCAGCAAAACCAGCCTGATACAAGCACAGCTGGAAGAACAATTTGCATGACTGCTGTCCTTGTGGGTGCTCACCTGAATTTTTTAGGAAGATATAAATAAGCCACAGCTGTGCAAGGTGTTTGGTCCACCCAAAGTAAAGACAGGCCAGCACAATTCTGAAAGTCTCATCCAAGGAAAGCAGACAAAGACTCCAGGTTTTAAACTGCCTGAGTCCCACTAGACCATGAGAAAGGGCAGCCAACATATCTTGGTCATCAGGATTAGAATAAGGGGATTACTGCACCTGCTAAAGTCTCTCTGAACTTCAAAGGCTCGTGGCGCATCATATTTTTAAACATGTCTCAGAGTAATTAAGCAAAGCAACTTTAAAAGAAAGGCTTTTTGTCGGTCTGAGGAGCTCCCTTGGGGGCTTCCTTGCTGTAGAGAATATTAGCCTGATTATGGCAGGAAGACAGGCATTTGAGAAGCTCGCCACCACAGCTACATACTACCTGATATGTTGTCTGCCAGGGCCAGGCTCTGGGTCCTGGAAAAGCCCCCGCAGCAGCTGATGAACATGCCATCCTTGATAGGAGAGTTAGGTTCCTGCAGCAGCTTGATGCCTCCTCCTGCAAAGGCCCTTGTTGCAGCTCTCCATCCACCATGGCGGTGTGGGGGTGAGGAAGGGGGCCAGGATTGATGCAGGGCTGTCAGGTTGATGGACAGATGCTGCTGGAGCCCAGCCCTGCTAAGTCTTGCACACATCCACAATGTGCCTCTGCATGGAGCAAATGGCTATGTGCCACATTGCTCTGCTGAAAAGGCAGGAGCAGTCACTTGCGATGGACATATGTCACAACCACATTGTGAAAACCCCAGAGATCAGGATGGGCTCCCCATCATTTGTGATCCTGTCCATGCTGCTGGTGCTGGGTCAGGAAGAGTGGCACTGTCAGGACCTCCGAGACCTGCTGCCCAGCAAGACTCCTCAGGCCTCTCCAGTCTAGCACTGAGATTCAGTCCTAGGCTGAGAAAATAGCTTTTCTGTATGATTTCTGATTTTGAGCCTGGTTTCAGCATTACATCAGGTAGAAGCGGCATCCTGCTGAGCTTTCTGTGACTCACTGTGCCACCCACTTCTCAAGGAAAGGGAAAGTTAGGTCTTTAACAAGCGAGCTGAGCACCGGAAATTGCTTGTGGAGTATTGATTGGTGTCCAGGCTGCAGGGAGAAGGGATTTTCAGTCATTATCTGGAAGATGTCAGGGCCGTGAGACTGATCTTAAAACTGAACGAAAATAGAAATTATCCCTCTTGTTTTGTTTAGGGGTTTTATTTCCTTTGCATTGAATTCTTGGTTAACATTTACAGGAGTCAAACCTGGATGCTGCTGCAGAGGAGGAGGTATGAAAAATCAGAGAAGCCAGTGCTACACCAAGAGCACATGGCCAGAGAAATGGGCAGGGGAGCTGATAGACCAGCACTTGTTTTTTATCCCAGGTAGTCCAAATGACATGTGTGGGTGCAATGAGATAAGGCATTTCTTCTTCTGACTCTAGGCCCAGTAAGAGCAGACTGGTGCAATTGGTACCCCAGGGAGCAAGCAATCCCTACCTTCTTCCCTCCTGCAGGAATGAGTCACAGAGAGCTTGTGTCCAGCTCCCCAGCCTCTTGCAG
Source organism: Scopus umbretta (assembly GCA_013400535.1). Taxonomy (NCBI): domain Eukaryota; kingdom Metazoa; phylum Chordata; class Aves; order Pelecaniformes; family Scopidae; genus Scopus; species Scopus umbretta. The sequence continues at coordinate 36,790 of VZTL01069135.1, read as the reverse complement.
CTTCTACCTGACCACTTGGCTTGCTCCAATTAGGCAAGAAAAATGTGTGGAAATGAAAGGAGCTGTGTGCAATTTCCAGCAGCTGTTAACTTCTTTGCTCTGCTCCCAAGATGGTTGAATTTGAATCGATCTGGCTGTGGAGCCCACGTTAAAGTCTGCACATCTTCACTTAATGCTTTACACAACATTTTGACCAAACCCCAAAGGCCAAGGACCACTGCCCATGCAAGTGATGGGGGGACAGTCAAGGTCAGAGGAGGTGGGTGGGGACGGAGCAGTGGCAGTTCCTGGACAAGTGTCCCAGGAGGAAACATTTCCAGCTCCTGTTGGCAGAGGTGAGCATTTCCAACCAAGCATTTCCACCTTTGCCAAGTCATTTTGCTTGAAACTTATCACTTTTTCAAAATCTGTTTCTGATTTCCACCAGCAGCCTGCTCAGATATTGACTGGAGGCTGGCATTTTATCCCAGATTTTATGTTTTGTGTGACTAAGTGGGGAAACACAGGGACACAAAGCCTTGTCAGAGGTCCCTGGTGTTCAAGAGAGACCCAAATTGGCTATGAGTAACAGGAGATTTCCAATACCATAGCCAGCAGCTTTTGAGATCCCAGTGTTTCCTTATAATCTGAATTCAGAAGCTTAGGCAGAGCCAAACAGTTTTCCCCTGCCTCCAACCCTCTCCCCCCATAGCCATCCTGCAGGATATCAGGGTCCCTTCAGAGCTCCCCAGCTCTGATGCTGCTCTGTGGCTGCTGCCTTTGTCACCTGGGTCAGCTCAAACATGCCATGGAGACGATTAGCAGTGACAGGTTGCACGTACTCCTGGGGTCCCAGAGCAGCTTTGCTGCTGCAGTTCCCATTTGTTCACAGCATCCTCAGGATGTTTGAGCTTTCTGAAGCTCCTTGAGCCCTGGCCTACAGGTCCCACACCTCAGCTTGTGTTGCTCAATGTTTCTCTCCAAATATCTTGTTCACCATCTTGCCCAAGTGACTCAGGGTAGATGACTGTCATGGCTCTTCACACATCTCCCTGAGCCTACATCTAAATGTGCCATTTCCCAAAAGCATCATGGGCTGCTCCAGGAGGCAACGTGATTTCTATTTCTCAGCACTGCCGTGCAGATTTGTTGCTCATGCCTTGGGGCAAGCGGATTTCAAGCCCCGCCTGCACTGCAGTTCACAGAGCCCTGCCTGCATGGAGGAAACATAGCATTGATGGTCCTGACATTTCTGCAGCACCCAAGCTGTCTTTCCAAGGGGAAGCCAGGCATTTCAGCTCCCTGCCAGCCAGAAGAGGCTCCCTCAGATCAATGGAGAAATGGGGAACCTGCCCAAGGCAGGCTGTGCATACCCCTGCCTCCCCGAGCCATACTGCTTATCACCCTGCCAGAGTAGCCTTCAGTGTAATATCAATAATTCTTTACTATAAAAAAAATAAATACAGTATAAATGTACCAATTCCTCCCCTGCATGTGCATACACACCAACTCACACTCACCCACACAATCGATCTCTGTTTAATTAAATACTGGCAATGACCATCACGTGGGGGCAATTTTGCTGACTTGGGCACTTTGGGATTTTTATGCATCTATTTCTGCTTTGCTTTTCCATTAACTTATTTTTCCCTTTGTAATAAGGAGTTGTCAGTGTAATTTATACAGCAGTGCAGGAGGCATGGACAGCCCGGGGAGCCATTCACAGCTTGCCAGGGATAAACACAATTACACATTTTTAAATGTCAGACTTCAGGAGAAGAAATGAAAAAGGTAAACTATATAAATCTCAGAGAGAGCTGCTCTCTCTTTGAAGAACAGCTTTCCAGCCAAGCTACCATGCCCCCATATCCATGGCACAGGCATGTCCTTCTGTATCTCTGGGGTGCAGATGCACAAAGGAAGGGCCACAAGAAATACATAGAAAGTGACAGTAGCACTTGTGTTTCTCATATTGCTATTATTTAAAAAAAACCCAACAACTGAAAAGGCATCACGCCTGGTATGCGTTCCCACAACCTGTCCCCTCCTCACCCACTGCAGGCCAGCTTGCACAGGGGCAAGCCTGTGCTGCTCCCTAGTCGTTTCACAGTCAGCTGCTTTGATCTCATATGTGATTAAAAGAGGATAGTTCGGATGGATTAAATGAGAGCCACTTACATAATCTGTTTAAAATTCCAGTAGCACGTATTCAGAGAAGAGGAAAAGGAGAACAGCCACCAACTCCCACTTGTTTTGCAAGCTAGGTGGCAGCTTCATTGCTGCTTCCCCATTCCTGGTGGGCTTGGAGCAGTGCAGAAAACCACCTGCAGGTAACAGCGTCCTTGTCATTGTGAACCATAATACATACCTGCTAAAAAGAGAGAGGAAAGCTGAGGGTGGAGAGGGGAGGCTTATAAGGCCCAGGCCCTACTATAAAAGCTGATGGCACAATGAGGGGCTAGAGTTTTGGGAGAGTGTGTGTTGTTATGGTCTAGGGTGTTTCCAGGTGGTTGTTGGCCAGGGCATGTCTCTTGCCCTAAGTCTGGGGTAGGACCAAGGGGTAAACACTGGGTGGGAGAAGGTAATGGGTTAGCAGGGTTTCCTCATCTGGCTTCACTTAGCCTTGTAGTCTGGAGGAAAGAATGGGGGGTGTTGAAAGACCTACAGTCAAAAGGATGGGGCTGAAAGGCTGTGGAGAGTGCTTGTAGGGGTAGGAGAGAAACTGGAGTTTCTTGTTATCTGTATGCCAGACAAAGGGATCCTGTCCCACCATTATGGAAGCTTGAAGGGCTTAGGCTGTGGAGGAAGGCAGTACAGCCTGTGGGCTTGTAGGGCCCTGGAAAGATGCTATTTGATCATATTGGTACTTTTCCTGCTGGACTAGGAGGATGCTGGAGCAAAACAAGGTAAGGAGAGGGAAAGGGAGCATCTCTTGATGCAGGGAGGGGGAGGAAAACGTGAGAACACAGTAGGTTGGATGGCTCACTTCAACACTTAGATAGCACTGCTAATGAAAAGCCATTGAAACAGGCACAGCCACTGTTGAAAGATTGGTCAGCGGTTATAGAAGTGAGGCCTGTTTCAAGGCACTGGATGTGGGGGCTGTTGGGATGGTGGAAGGTAGGAGATCGGACTGGCAGTAATAACTGGTAAAGCCAGTGCATAATGGACCTGGAGTTGACAGGGATCAGCACAAGGAGGAGGACCTCAGCCCCTGTAGGAGTGTATTACTGACCTTGGACCCAACTGACAGACACTTACTGATGTGGCAAACGTAGAGTGGCCACTTGGCCAGTAGCTGTAAGATGGAGGTATGAGCAGGATGTGCTGGGAATGGGTAGTAGTATAGAGAGATGGGATCCAAGGTCTCTTCTATAAGGCCACTGTAGGAAACCTGGTGCAGTTCTTTGCAGAAGGGAGGAAATGCCTTGCAGTGAGCTTGGAGGCATGGTGCTGTACAGAAGTGTTTGCAGTGGAAAGCTGGTCTTTAGAATAGAGTACATGGCAAATTAATAGGTGAGGTGCCTTTTTGGCCTTTCTCGAAGCTTTGAAACCTTTCTATAGGATTGAAACGTTTCTGCTAGGAGTATCAAAAAGGATGAACTTTTATCTATTTGAACTTGAAGGACACTGGTGTGTTGGACTGTATTGACCTCAGGAGCATAAAGGCCTGATCTCTAGCCTGGTTTTGGAAAACAGAATGCCAAGGGCATTTCAGCTGCTGCTGTTACATCCCTGTAATATTAATCTGGGTTGCAATTTCCAGAGTAATGTTTCTATACTAAGGCCATGCTAATGAGTTGCTCTGAGCCCCCATGGCATCCAAGTGTTTCAAAGTGTAAGGGCCATGAAGGAATAAACAGGGCATCTCCCACTAGCTGGCTATAAACCATTAGTGCTTTGTGCAAAGGCAGGAAGATGAAATAGGGCTGCAGCAACATTACATGGTGAACTCAACTTATTTACTAAGTGGTAAAGGGTTTAACATAATTTCTGATTTAGTCAAACTTCAATCTAAATGCTAGCTATGCATAGGACAGCATGTGCTTAGGCAAAGGCAGATGTGAATGATACCCAACCCATTGCAGATACTACCGAGAAACTGCACTGAGGGTGAGAGAACATTGCCTTCATTGAGCTCCAATGAGTGGAAGAGCCTTTCTGAGGTGCCAAGAAGCATGAAGCAAGGCTCAGAGGGATGGGACTTCTCACAGAATAATTGCAATGAGTTTTCCTGTAACAGAGGCTGGTATGATAACTAGGCTCTGGTGCAGAATTTAAAAACAGTCTCCAAAGGTGTTTAAAGTGGCATGGAAAGTCTGGCTGTTGTTGTTCCAGGTGGATCATTTATAAGCCTTGATACCTAGCAGATGCTTATCTTCCTTTCAGGATAAGAGGAGGTTTAAGGTGTTGCTTGCATAGCAATGTGAATTTGGCTGGGGATGAGGCTGATGAAAAGGAGACCTCCACCATCAGACAGCACAAAAGTCCTCCTTAGAGAGGCCTTGAGGTTCAAGAGCAGGAAGGACTGATGGAGACAATTTTTCCCACACTGTCTGAAGACCAGCAGTATGTTATATAGACCAGCTTGTCAGCTGCATTGAGCTGACAGTGGTCACTGCTTGGTGAGATCTGAGTGGCTTTCAAAGCATGAAAACTAGATCACATCTGTGAGGATAGCATCTACATCTGATGCCCTTTACCAGTGGTGTTTGAGTGCAGGTGAAAGTGGAGTTCCTCTCTGCTTGGTAGCTTCAGGGAAGACAGAGTAAAATACAGTGTTTTTGATTACGTTAGGGCTTTTTGATGTAGCTGATTCTAGAACTGAGAGGTAGTCACAGGAGCAGCCCACTGTGGGCACATGTGCAATGGAAACTGCTTCACCAGCCTGATGATGGGTGAAATGGAAGGTGTTGTGGAGCCCAGTGTGGTGTTTTGGTTGCTCTTGGCACTGATGGTGGCATGGTTGTATGCCCATGCTAATGGGGCCCCATGCTCCCAGGACTGAGCCTTGAAGCAAGGGAAGCTGCCAAGGTGGATTTTAGCTACAATTAGATCTAGGCTGTAGAATATATAGGAGCAAGGAAGTACCAGTTGTTGTTGAAGGATTATATGTGGAAAGCGAAGGCCCTCTGGGGAAGGGCCCTTCTGAAAGAGATGCTGTCCGTTAATGAGAGGTGGCTAGGGTTGTGTGTGGAGGAGGACTTGGGATGGAGGCTGGTGTCTCTCCATGGGACGGCTTAACTACATATCTTTAATGGAGAGCCTCCTATGGTAGAGCAGACTAACTTTCAGAGGTGAAGGGTGTGAGCAGAAGGAGACTGGGTTCACAGAGCTCACAGATCAGAGGGGAAGTATTTGAATGGGTTTAGGGGATACCTGGAGTCCCTGAAAACTAAACTGAAGAGCTGCAGACAGGAGTGAACTGCTGTGAGTGCTTCCCACTCTGACTGTTGCAGATGCTCTTTGGCTCCAACATAACTTGATGGTGTCCCTTGAGCCTAGATGCCAAGAGGCTAAAAACACTGAACGTATAAGACCAGCACCAGATTTTTTTTTTTTTAAGCAGACCTGAGAGAAATGGTATAAGGAGGCAAGCGGGGACAGTGTGTCTTAGAGAAAACTGACTTGGCTATCACTGAGGGTGAAAAAATAAATGATTTATCATTTGGCCATTCAGTGTTGCCTGAACAGCCAACTATGCACTCCTGAATGCCTCTCCAGGTACAAGCACTTCTTGAGCTGGATGCTTTTCATGATTCTGCTGTTCACCCTGTGAACATGAGTGTGCTGTGCAGCCTTCAGAGAAAACTCCCCACTCATTAAGTTTAGGACCCTGCTAGCAAAGAAGAAAGCAATGTAGGATCACAGCAAAGAACAGAGTGTCATTAATGAACAAACAAAGCAGCAACTATGACCAGAAAAAACAAAACGCTGGTCCCAGACAGCTAAGGTTTCTAGACAAAGAGTTTACTCGAGTAGGAAGCAAGGAGTCTGTTTACAGAGCTAATGCAAGGATGAAAGGGAGAAAATGAAACTAGAGCTTTTAATGGTATTGCTTGAGGAAAAAGACAAGGAAACAATGCTCGCAGAAATAAAGTTTGAAACACAAACAGCTGATACTACAGTCATCATAACTGGACATAAAGCAAACGAGACTGCAGAGATATTTGGAATTGGGTTTTGTGTTTGAAAACTCTGGCATCTATGTAAACACAGAAGGTTTCACAGTCACGTGGTCTATCCATTGGACTTGGCTCTAGCTACAGTAAGCAAAGCCACAGCTAGCCTGAGAAAATTCTGTGAAAGGCAAGACCAGCTGAGATGTCCAGGGAAGCATTATAAACACTGGGTCATAAAGGCCAGGCAAGTGCATGGACCCCAGACACTGAGAGGTAGGTTGGAAGCACAGATATTACCTACTGGATGCAGGGAAAGGAGAAAGCTCACAAAGCAGACAAATACACAGCTTGTGTGGTGGAACAGAGGGACCTGGGAAGAGAAAACCTCCAGACCTGTTACTTCAGCAGCCCCAGCAAGTGGAGGGGCTGCAGTGCAGCTTCCCAAAAAGTGGTCTGCTACATGATGCTGCACCTGATTTTTCTGGTCAGCCACTGGATTTCACACAGACTAAACCTCAGAACTGTTGATTTTCTTTGAAGCTGCTGTTGATTTGGGCTTGCCAGATGGTTTCACTGGATTGAGTTGCTTTATCTTTCTGTTTTACCAGGAGCATGGCAAAAAGCACTCTTGCTCAAGTGACTGGCATTGGCTTGGGCTGACAGTAAGCAAAACTAGTCTGGCATCTTCTTTAGACCTAAGGAAATCATCAGTTACTCCAAGAAAGATATTCCTCCATTTAGCTCCTCTGTAGCTGTCAAACACATTTAACTTTCTGTACTCTTTGTCAGCTGGAATCCCAAGAAAACCTGAATTGCATCCTGGTTGTTGGGATTTTCCCCTTTCCAGCTCCTGTGCTTCAGTTAAAATGACAGAAGATACAGTTCTGTTTAAAAGGTGCTTGTTGTTCTGTGACTGATGTGACTCCACGAGAAGCAATATTAGACTGAGGAAAGTAATCGATAGTTGAGATCATACCAAAATACATTCTGAATTCAACAGGCAAGAGCAGCTTGTCCTTTCAGAGCCTTAGAGATTTCACTGCTTATCTGCACCAGAAGTGGGGAATAACTTTTTCTAAAAATCATTTGGAGAGGAACTCAGACATCACCACCTAAAAACAACAAATGCCTCTGGTTTGATCAGGAAAGGTCTTTGTGTGCTTAAACATGCTGCACCTCTGAAGAGAGACAGAGGAGTTGTCTGGTGACGCCCTTCAGGTCTTGTATCAAAATGTTACATGTACATAAGACTGATCTCTGCCCAAGAGGCCTTATGATGTCCTCTAGAAGCTGTGCCTGCTTGTCTACCTGCCAGGAAGATTGACTTCTCGGGGCAAGCACTCCATCCTCACGTCCTAGTGCTTGTCTCTGCAATGTGTGCTGCAGTTGCTTGGCTGCTTCCTTGTGGTGCTTTCCAAGGGTTTATGGCAGCTTCACCTTTGAACCCAAAGTTAATGTGCATGGCTCTGCAGCTTCAGCTGTTTCTTGGCGCGCTGAGTCCCTGTGTCTCAACGGTCTTTTGTATTCTTTCAAATGCCTGGTGTTGGATTTGAACATTTTCACTGGCTGTCTCAAGAGCTGGCAGACTTAGGAACTGACTCAAGCTGATTAGCTTTCCCTGTCTCTTTTTTGCATGTTTCTTTTTCCTTTATGGACACCAGGTTCTCAAGGTCTGCTGGAAGTCAACAGATGTTTGCTGAAATGGACTTCAGACCCTGCTTGTACTGTCATTGTTCAGCATTTACTTAGGAGCTAGTGTAACCTAACACTCTGCAAGCATAGCAGAGAATCTTTCACTTATCCCATTTGAT
>VZTL01069135.1:15934-28841 GCA_013400535.1 Scopus umbretta | reverse complement strand
CTCATTTTAATAATAAAAAAAATAATCCTTTTCAGACTTATTCTGGGCTTTAATCCTGTCCTCCAGTATGTATGCAGCTCCTCCTGGCCTTTTTACCAGCCAGTTAATAAGCATCCTCTACAGGGCAACATCCAGGTTGCTAATGAAAAATTGAATAATATTAGACAGATGTGCTTTGGAAAAGCCTCCTTGATGTCTTTCATTCTGACAATAGTCAGTCATGGCCCTTTGCAAAGTTTCCAGCAAGTTTTGTGCTGGTGTACTAAATTCTTCCCAAATGTTTCTTTCACATGCATATATTTGCTCGCAAGAGTTTATTGAAAGATGGTAAAAAAACGCCACAATAAAATTGGTATACAAGGTATCATCTGCTGGTACTGCTTACCTTGCTGCTTTTAACAGCTGTGGTAATCAGTAAAAATGAGATACAAAGACTTAAGTGTGGGAAAAGTCCATAGTAGACTCATTTGCCTGAACAACATCTTCATCAAACTGTTAGAAAAATGAGTATAACTTTGAAAAGGATAATTCATACAGAATGCCTCATTTTGACCAAGAAATCTCAAGAGACCTCTCCTAAGAAGCCTTCAAATACCTGTACTGGGCATTTACTAGTTATACAACCTCTCAGCTCTCACACCAAAGTAATTTTCTTTTCTCCAAATTTCATCTTAATGGTGGTTTATAGCATATGTTCACAGCGTTATTCATTAGCTCTGGGTAAATAAACCTAAAAATGAGGAAAAAACCTACAATAAATATGAACAGCAAAAGACTGGTTCAAGAAAGATTTGAAGAGAAGTGAAGCAGGAGATTTTTTTTACTTTGGCCATTAGCGTGTTGTTTGGAAATCACTCAGCCATTCTTGTTTACTTTTTCTGACAGGAATTATGTGATTACAACACATTACTATCCCAATTTATGGCAGAAAGGCTAGCTAGAGGACACTTAGGTGGGGATTATGATCAGAAAGCTGACTGTACTTTCAAAAGATAAGACGATGCCTGAGCGAGATGCATTATGAGGGCTGAGCCATGATGCACTGCAGCAAGAGGGTCCTTGTGTGTGCCCTCTTTCCTCGGGTGCCCACACAACAATGTGTGGGCAGAGGTGCATCATCCATGGGTATGGAGGAGCAGGAAGGAGCCAGGAATCCAAAGTCATTGTATGCAGACAAATGAATCTGAACCCAGTGTCAAGCAGACTGTGCAAAGGCAGCAGTCAAAGCTGGATTTGATGTGGTCCGGTATCTCCTGCTGTGGTGGAGATGATCTGAAGACAGCTCTGGAGCAATTAAGAACTGACAAAATGAGGTGCGTTCCATAAAGTCCAGAGCCTGATGAGAGTCTCCCAAGCGTTGGCATGATGAATTAAAAATGTGCTGCAGTTAATACAAAAGGCGAATGTGGTACCAGTCAGAAAATAAAGGAGGCAACAGATAAGGATGTGTCCTTCCATCCTTATGTTATTGCTTTTGATAGGGAGACTGCAAGGGCTTTCAGGGGAGGACTTCTGAAAGCAGTAAACAGTGGACCTTGATTGGGAAAATTTCTCATGCAAAGCTGGGAGCATGCACTTGCAAAGGCTGTATGCCAAACACCGCAGGAGGAGAAGGGAGGGAAGAACTTGGACAGACATGAATTTCCTGGTGTGAAAAGGCCTGACTACAGTTTATTTTGGAGATATGATTAAGCTTTAAGAATGAAATGAAGCATAAATGTACATGGGAGAGGGGCAGCAGAAGTAACAGTACAAAGCATGAGCTGCTGCAGCAGGAATCTTCTGCTGTCTTTCAGCAATGCGCTTCTCAGAAAATGGTAATGATTTGCACCCCATTTTTGGAGCATGAGGGAGAAAAAGGGCTTGCTTAGATCCTCTTCTAAGGATGAACGTTTAAAACATAGCATCTTGGACTGACCTGTGTTCCTGTGCACATACTGCCTAAATTTTCTCCCATGTGCAACAGAAGAGCAAGAATTTTCCCTGTAATGTAGCCTAGCTCTCAAAGTCAGAGACTGAGCTCTGTCCTCCTGTGCTTATTAGCCCAGCTCTTCAGTCTGTGTGGCTGTAAATGGGACTAGGCCTTGAACCTTGGTGATAGTATTTCCTAATTGTGCATTGTTCTCAAGAAATAACCTCTTCTGTTCACTTTCTTACATGCACGGACTCAAATTACCCTCAAAGAGCTTCTTCCAATTTTCTTATCCTTCAGAGTTTCCCAGATCAGTACAGCAATGAGTGAAATTGCTTGCAAATAGCTCATTTCTCAATAATTAAATCCATTGTTCTGTAACAATGCTGAAGATTTTCTAAGATATTATTATTTTTAAATGATTACTTGCAAACATATAATTTGATCTCTCCTACTTAAAAGCGCATCAGGAGATCCTGTCAGTGATTTACTGTGGAAGAAAGAGTGGGAGAGGTGGGTTACCACTGGAATATCATCTACTGTCTCAACAGAATCAGTTCATAGAAAGATGCAAAGTAAGAACACTAATTTTTCGTATTTATTCCCAGAGGTCAAAACATCACTGCAAACAATAGATGGAAGGTGGGATTTCAGAAAGCATTCAAGCTTGGCATAGGCAATCCCTTTGGCAGCTGCAGCAGCGCACCCGCTCACCTCTTGCAAAACTATGGGGTGGGTTATTCTGCTCTGGCCATGAATTCCCCCAAGAAAGGTGTTGAAGGCATTCCTTTTTCTAATTACATTTTATTTTTCGTACCCATATGGTGAAGACAATCCACCTATTTTTGATCCCCGTGTAATGAGTGGCTTTTAGCCATGAGAACTAAGACACAGAGATGGGAAGCTGAAGGCATAAAAGAAGAAAGAGTGGGGGCCTGATGGCCATGTAGCCAGTGTTGTAACCATTAGGAAGGGGTATTGTATTTCAGTGAAGAAATTGTTGGGTTCTGTGGAAGTCCAGGGAAATAGCACAGAAAGGTTTTGTAAGCAATAACTTGAATTTAATCCCCCTTGATTTCTAAGGCTTTTTTTCCTTAGTTAAATTACTTCAAAATGTGAGCAGGTGGTATGATTTGTGACAAAAGAAACTGTTGATTATTGAAAAAAGTTTTGTAATGAGATTAGGAAGCTGATAAGTGTTCTGATTATCAAGGATAATACTGGAAGAAAACTTTATTCGAAGAATAAAACGATGCCATATTTCTGTGGCTGGATGAGGAGGTAACAAATGTCTAGAAGTAAAATTCACATTTCTAACACAGTAAATCAGTGGAATAACTTAGCTTGGGAAGAATGGTATCTCTTATTTACTTCCATTTTGAGATTAATGCATCTTTCTAAAACGTCTACCACTGCCCTGCAACCAGCAGCTCTTGTGATAAGGTAGGGTTTTGTAGGGCTCAGGTTTGTTAGTGAATTGGATCATCAAAATTATCTTCTCAAAACTTCTGAATGTGTTACCTTTTTGAAAAAAACTCAGAAATTTAGGCTTCAGCTGAATAGTTGTGGAGGTGTTGGTGAGAAGGAGTCTTTGTAAGTCTCTGGTCAAACTGATCACTTGGAGCAGGACTACTGCTCATGTCACATCAGGTCATGGTGTTGTCCAGCCAAGTCTTAGAAACCTCTGGAGGGATTTCCCACTTCCCCTTCTGAGGAGCCTTCTCTGGAGCCCAACACCTTCCCAGGGACTGGGCTTGTCTAAGGTCCAGCCTGAGCTTCCAATGCTGCTACGTGTGGCCATTGTAATATCATCTGACACCACTGAGAAGAGTGGCTCCATCTTCTTGCCTGTCCTTCAGGTATGTGGAGGCTACAATTAGATCATCCCTGAGCCTACTCTTGGCCAGACTAGACTGGCCTGTCTCCCCCAGCCTTTCCTCATAGCCCATAAGCCACAGACTCCAATCATCCTGATAGCCTCTGCTGGCTCATCTCTGCTTTTCCCATGTCACTCTTGAACTTGGGGGCCCAAAACTGGGCATCGCACTGAGGTGTGGCCTCCACAGAACTGAGCAGAGGGGATGGTAACTTCTTGGAGTCTACTGGCTTTATTCATCATAGTGCAGCCCAGGATGAGATTTGCATTTTTCAGGATAAGATTGTGCTGGAGGCTTGTTTGCCCTTGCAGCCTATCAGTTCCCAGTCTGGACTAATGCCAGGAGTGATGTAGACCCACATGCATAATTTTGCACTTCTTGTTGAACTCCATGGTGTTTCTGTTGGCCCCATCCTCAAGTTTCTCAAGGTCCATCTGGATTGGAGCTCTACTGTTTGCTGTGTCAATCAACCTCTCTAATTTAGTACTGTCCACAAATTTGCTGAAAGTGCACTCTGTCTCATCACCCAGGTAGCTGATGAAGATATTGAACAATATCAGCCCCAGTATTGACCCCTGAGGCACTCTGCTTATTACTGGCTGCCAACCAGATGTTGAGCCATTGATTACCACACTTTGAGCCTAGCAGCCCAGCCAATTTTCAAGCCATCTAATAGTCCTTTCATCCAGCCTGTACTTCCTCAGCTTCCAAATGAGAATGCTGAGCAAGACAGTGTCAAAAGCTTGATCAGCCTGGCTATGTTGAATTAAGGCCAAGTCTGAGGTTATTAACTGAAACAGCAGACATGCCTACACAACCAAATGAAGGAGCGATTGCAGTGTCTGCTGCTGTAACCATGCTGGCTCTAGGGCACAGTAACAATAGCATTAACATGGGTATTAGCTCCTGCTAACAAGCAGAGTAAAAGCTCCTGAGGAATTGCACTTACAAGTGATGCTTTCTAGCAGAAACTGAAGTCCATGCTTCTACATCTTTGCTGCTCCTATTGCCTATGCCAGTTTGGTGGAGTGAGGATGGACACGCTAGCACATGCAGCAACGGTATTTGCTTTTGCTGTGTAATCACACCTAATAATTTTGTGCTGACAGAGCTGACTTCTCAGGGTCACAAAGAAGCAATTAAAAACTGTATTTGAAGACAAACCTTGCACCTAATGCTGCTGCGAGGCCCTTAGATAGGTGAGCAAATAACTGAGGAGTTGAAGAATTCAGATGGGAAAGTGAGGCCTTTTGCCATTTATCCACTTGTTTGTGATTTGCAAATTCACATACATTATGGATGCTGTGTCCTCCTATTCAGATGGACTAATGCTGCCGATATATTATAAAGACTTATGGTGATAAACAAAGAAGAAAACATTTAATTGACCTGCAATGACTATTGCTATTGGTATCAAATATATGAGAACAAAGCTGGTCAACTTGAATCACAAATACTCAGCTGGTAGAGACATTTTAGTAAAGACCTGAGACAGCTGCGCAGTGCAATTTCTCTCACTAATGATTCTTAAATTAAGAAATTAACCCCCTTCCACAAGCATTTGTATTGCACTGGAGTGGGAGACAGTAACAAAAATTGGACTGGAGTCCATGGTAATAACAAGCATGGACGCTGCCAACAATGCTTTTCATTTTTGAGCCCTACTGCTTGCAGAAATAAGGCACTCTAGACTTCCAGATACGGCTCTTGTAAGGGAACAGATGGTCCCCGAATGCATTGGTGAGCCCTGTAGTACTCATGTTCTGCAATATGTTTGCCAGGCATGCCAGTCTTGTCCAGAGGTTATGCCTTGCATTAGCATTGAGCTTAAAGCAACTCTCTTTTCAGTAGTGTCTGACAATCTTCTGTCATCAGTCAGACCAAATTTCCGCATTGCTGGAACACCTCAGTGTGCTTATACCAGCCTCAAGATTTTATGCTGACTTTATGGCATCTGTGTCCATCATGGCATACCACAGTCGGAGGAGACCTGACCAGCCTGTAACCTGTCATTATTTTTTTGTCAAGTCATCAAAAATTCTCGAATGAATTTAGACTGGTGGAGTGAGTTCATGTCAGATCAGTTGTCAGTATCATAAAGCTGCAGTGTTTTTCAGCTGGTATGAAGAGCCCTAACATTAAGTTTACTATATTGTCAAATGGTGACCTTGCCAAGCTGTTTGCAATGTGCAGACTGCTGCAAATGAATTAAGTTTCTGTTAGGGAAGCATCAAAGCAGCAGCAGGGCTTAGATGCAATTGCTTAGCAGATGAAGGGTCCTGTGCTGCCATGCATCTATTCCCCTTCACATGAAAAATTCATGCTGCGCACTGGGAGGTGTGGTAGGCGTGAAGGGATTTCTTTAGCCCTTTCCTGAGTAAGTGATTCCTCATGGTTTCATGGGCTAAGCCGAACTGAGCTTTGGGCAGACTTGATCACTGAATCCTGTGATTCAAATAATTGCTACTAGTCATGTCACAGTCTCATTGAGTGTTGTCATTGCCTTTGATTTAACTACCTTTGAATGTGAGCTTGGGATCAGTGAGGTCAAGATGTTGCAATATGACAGAAAACTTCAAAGCTCTTGGACAATCTGTAAATGTTGATGGGTCTTGGACTGTGTCCTTAGACTGCCTGTAAAATTGCTTCTTTTTTTACCATTTCATCTTCTTGTTCTTTATAAAGGCATTCTGAAATGGGTGATGCCTGGAGATATTTTCTTTAGCTTTTGCTAGATGTTCATCCCCCATCAACAAGAAATGTCTGATATGTTTATTTTTCTGTGTGTCATCTTCTAATAGATTGCTTTTACCCCTTTAAAGGAAAAGTCAATGACTTTCTTAAGAGCTGACACTCCTTGCTCCCATCCTCCTGCAAGTTCGTTGTTTCTTTCTCCTGCAGTGATCTGCAGATTGGCATAATTTCTTTCTTTCATGCCTTTTCCAAGAATTCTCACTTATTCACCAATTTTAGCAGTTCTGTAGTACTTCAAGAGATTCAGAAGGACCAAAATTTCCCTAAACACAAAACCTTTGATATTTCCAGCCAATTCCTCATTTCTATCGAGGTCAACACCTGTTTGGGGCATAATGCTCAGTGCATGAATAGCTGCCTTTCTGGTCACCCCATGCAACGATTTCAATTCTCTCAGAGTCCACTATATTATCTGCTGTGTCAGACATGACTGAGATGCCAAAAAACATTAATTACCTTAAAAAAGCTTACACAGAGCTTTGATTTCATAAATGTACAGATTTTATTTTCTCTGTGATTTCTTCTTTAACATCATAGTGGTTACAGTGCCTTGTGCTGTGGTAAGTTTTTAGTTACCTTTGGAGTCTTGGATCTATCCTTCACTACTGTACTAAGATTGAACTATTGCCACTAAACAATGCTCACAGAGGCACCTTTCTATAATCCATATTGCACATAGGTATCATTTGAAACACTGAAATGTGCTGACTATTTTACTCTCATTTTCACTAGGGACTACTTGGCTCACTGCCTCTCCCTGCAAACATGACTCTGTTCCACACATGTGAGCTTTCCTCAGGTTAATGGTCAAATCAAACTGATTAATTCTTTGAAAGTGGCTAATGAAAATGTTGGAGGATGGGGTACTTCAGAGATGCCTGGCAAATATTAATGGATGCCTGTCTCCACTATGTACTCAAAGACTTCTTTCTCACATGATCCTGATAAAAGTTAGGATGTCTGGTGCTTTGCATCCTCATGGCTTTTCACATCTGAGAGACCAGGATGGATCTAAAGTTTCCCTTGTTGTCTCAAGTGTTTTCTTAGACTTGGAGAACTTCTTACACTGCTTCCCCATTAGCAGTTTTTCTGCAGAGTGCTTCTTGTTGCATCTGCAGGAGAAGATCCTACAGAGCTCTCAGGTTTTCCTGTCTACAAGGCATGCCACCAGACACACCTGCAGCACCTGTGCAGCAATTCCCATGGAAGCCTTTTTGTTTTCTGCCCTTTTGCTTCCTAAGGGTCATTCCACCTGTTTCTGGAGTTATGCTTAGATTTTCCTGTTCCTAAGACTTTTTCATCGTCTTTCAAGTTATACATCACTATTGCTGAGCTAGACCGTGCAACCACAGGCTTTTCTTCAAAACTTCAATCTCTTTTCAGTCTAAAGATCTGAACTGGTTTTGATTAACTAAGGCTTCTCTTGACATAGTTCCCTTCAGTCATCAATGAACAGTCTGCTTTACCTGCCTACATTTTTTTTTTTTTTAATTCTGGATAGGAATGATATATTGTCTTAAATCCTTGCTGACTGTTTAAAATTCTCCCATATCTTTGGAGTGTTTAATTATTCCCCTTCAGGAATGGGTTTAAATTGACTGACTTCTTTTAAGGCTGTGATTTCACCTGTAATGGCAGTACTGCTGAAATTATTATAGGCTGGCTCTCTCCCTCGTGCAGCTGACTGACCTGGGAAAAGCAACACTTCAAAACCAACCTTTTCTCCTCCAGCTGAGTTTAATCCAATGGGCTCCCTTGCCCGGGTCACTCCCCAGCCACACAGACACAGCAGGGCAAGAGCACAGAGCATCTTCCTGCACTGGAGGTGCCAGTTTATGTTGGCATAAAGCGTGGGTGGCATTTTGGTCTTAGTTTTGTCTCAAGCTCCTTTCACCAGGGGGATTGCTGATGTTCATTAGCAGCTACTTGGTGCTGGTGAGCTGTCACTTTTACCCCACAGTTTTGCAGCTACTCTGGTGGCAGCAGCTGATGCTTAATTGCTAAATCTGAGCGAGCTGTGGATTCACAGAGATTACCTGAGTTCTGTTATCCGCCTTTGTTTGACAATTACATGTAGTTTTGATCAGTAAAATTTTGATGTGTTTTACTGTTCAGTTTCTTTGATGTTTTGAGAAAGCTTTAGCTGTGCTGCTGAGCCATTCCTGTAAAGCATGCCAGGGCATTATTTAGGCATGGGAAAATGGAAACTCTGTCTGGACCAACACTGTTTGGAGAGGCTGTCTGAAAACCAGATTTTTGTTTCCAATGGTCACCATCTGAGGCAGAAATTATGGCTGACACATTTTGCCCAAGAACTAGTTTTAGTTTGTTGGTTTGCCTGACTGAATCAAATTTGACCATAAAATGGCACACTTTTGACTTCCTAATCTATTTGCATGTATATCTTTGTGGGTAACTGTGGAAAATAGAGTGAGGTCATTGCTGTCTGCCTGCTAGTTAGTATAGCTCAAATGGGTGGAACAGACTCATGTTTTTCCATGGTCCATTTTGAGCCAGTAGCTCTCCCTGTCCCAGTGCCTGAGACACTATTCAGCCAGTTTAACAGACCCAAAACTGCTGTGCAAGGATCCAGCAACTTGAATCTAGGACCTCTGGTCATGTGAAAACATGGGGGTTTTTTAGGACATTCTGAGACTGACACATTCAAGACCATAGTCTTGTGACCCTACAACTTACATTATACTCTAGTCTGAAATAAGCCCAGGTATGAGTTCTGCCAGCTTCACCTCTGGGTCCAAGCACTCCTGTTTAGGTAATTGCAGTAAGTGAGCTAAAGTCTCAGCCAAGGTCTGGCTGAATCATCTCTGTCTCAAAGCAAGGCTGAAATGGGAAACCCAGCATTGTCAGCTGGTTGCCTCTACTAATGCCAAGCTGTACGACATTGGTCGAGATGCTGTATGTGTTGTGCTTCCCCAAGCAGACACATGCCTGATGTGGGACAGAAGGGCACATCGAGTGCTGCAGAACTAAAGTCATGTGAAATGTCTCCAGGTATGAGATGTGTGGCTAGTCCCTCCTCTCTGCTCATCATGGCCCCCTTTCCCTCTTTCCTAGGGTGACAGCCTGGTTGAGCAGTTGTCCCTTGTTTGTGGGGGACTCTGCAAGTCCCCCAGCATGGGGCTGAGGGCACCAGTGCTGCACAGGCACAGCTTACGCAGTGGCATAATGTTGCTGTGTTTTCTTCTCAGTTCCTTACCTGGTACTTCTGGCATCTCAATTGTTTGGGTTTTTTCTTGACTGTGCACTGAACCGATATTTTCAAAGAGCTTGCTATCACAACTCCAAAACAGTAATGTTCCTCAGTGGTGATGGTCAGCCTACAGACTGTTGGTAGGTGGAAATTTCAGCAACCTGCATGCACTGCCTTCCCCTTGATATTTCTGGTTATCATGTCTTATTTCTTAGATTTACAGTGTTTGTGCAGAAGCTTTGTCGCTCTTCTCTGTATCCTGTTCAAAGGGGAAGGTTTAGTCTAAATATTTGCCTTTTCCATATAATTACTGTCACCTTCTGTCCTATCCTCTAGGTCATGATGCTAAGGTCCTGTGACTTCACCTTGTTCTTCCACACCTCCTGGCTTTTTCCCCACTGTCTTTTCAAATGCCGCTTGCTGTGGCTTGTCTTGATTTGGGTGAAATTTGTCCCCCAGCTTCTGAATCACCTGTCCTCAGGAAAACTGATGCTGTAGACCTCTGGCACTATGCTCTCCTTGTGCTGATGTGTGGCAGATATCTGTTCTGCCTTGCCTTGACACCCAGCCTGCGGGCTCCTCTGCAGGGCTGGACATTTCTCTGGCTGAGCCTCCCATGCTCCATGATGCCAGGCTTCCCTGCAGCACCTGGGACTGTGTGACTTCTCTGGGCAAGCAAATGTGGATGGGATGGCAGGAGCCATTTCCCTCAGAGCCTGCAGCTATGTAGATGTTCATTTTCGTGCTTGTTTTATTTTTAATACGGAATTCCCTGGTTGCTGCATTATATGAAACATCATGATTTTTCTTCCCTGCTCTCCCAGCAACTTTGTGCAAGGCTAGGACTTGCACATGCAGCTTCTCCTCTGCTAACTTTCATAACATAAACCTTGAGACTACCTTAGCCCAGCTTCTTAAATCTAAAGTTTTGCTTTATTTCACGTTAAATTTGTGAACTCTGACTGCCAGGCACTACACTTCTTGAACTAGAGGAGGGATTTTTTGATAATTGTGATTTTTCTCCATGACTTGCAAGTTCCATAATCTTCTCACTACACTGTTTATGGCCAAAATTATTACAAAACTGGCTGAGCTAAGACCTGAGAGAAGTCTGAATTCTCTTGAGCAAATGCTGCTTTAGATTAGCCTGCTTCAAAGGATCCAGCTTGAAAGTGTCCTACAAGATACAGTTGTACTACAACTAAAGATAGACTATCACATTTTAGAGAAAAACAATAAATGACTTGGAAGGCTTTCTTATCTGCAGCTCTGGCTGTAGCCAGATGTCTGCCTCCTTTGCTGCACTCCCCACTGGTGCTCTCCTTTCTTGGGAAAGAAGCTCCTACCTGTTCTTCATTTTATGCCCATGGCTATCCTCCCCACACTCCTACTATCCCATAATGTGTTTCTGACAGTGTCCTTGCGCAGGGGACTTCATATACACTAAATAACTGGGGAGAAAATGGGAACAGGCCAATTGATGTCCGTGCTGCTCTCCAAATCCAGATCGGGTGCAGAGCTGGGATTCAGCTGCATGTGCCACAGGGTGGGAGAAGGACATGAGAACCAAAGGGGGGTTCAGGATAGGTCCTCAGGCAAGGGTTGAGGAAAACAACTTTTAAAAGGAAAAAATGCTCATCATTTTCTTGACCTTGATTTTTGCCCTTGAAGGTACTGCACTACTGGTCAGCCTATGATATTTGGATGTCAAAAATTATCCCGGTACCAGAGCAGGCATGCTCACCCAAACTTTTGGAGAAGAATCTGGTACACAATGCAGAGAGGGGGTACACCAGTGTGCCCTCTCAGAGTAGCCCCTCCACCTTCCTCAGGCCTGGACCAGACCTCTAAGGAGGAAACTCAGCAGGATGGGAAAGGAAGAACAATGTTGCTGAGACAGGTCTGATTCCCCTCTCCCTTCTGGGGCTGAGGGAATTATTTGCAGAATACATTAATAAATCCTTTCTTTGGTGCCAGCAACTTTCACTGGCAACCAGATTGCTTAAGGGCTAACCTGGCAGAAGATCCCAAAGATGTGAATGTTCATGAATACTGGTAAGATCCTCACCCTGAGGAAATAATGTGTTTCCTTTCCAGCTGAGACTGAGAAATCTAATTGCACTGTTCTTCCTAATTGAAATGAAAAATGCTGCCATATCAGCCTATTAAAAATATTGCAAGCTTATGTCTTATTAATTTACTGTGGGAGCTGTACCCTTAAATGTGAATAAAATTTTGAATGAGATTTTTTGAGGTAATTCACAGGTTTTGATTTGAAATATTTTACCTTTTTGTTTAAATTTGTTGTTGCTGGGCAGGATGACAGTTTGAAGATGATACCTCATTTTAGATTTTACAGATCCTGTAACTGTGAAAATGAATGAAACCTAAGAGTGTAATGTTGCATATTATTCAATTATTATCTTTCAGCTGGGTCCAGAGAGGTTCTCTAACACTAAATTTGGGATGGAGAAGCAGGAGGTAGCACAGAGACTCAGAACCACAGAGCAAAACTCTAGCAAGGAAACTACTGACCCTGCAAAGGAGAGTTTCTCAAGCATTAAATGGTGTAAACCCCAGGGCCCAATCTAGGGATTGCAAAGTAAATGCAGTTTCCATTGACTTCAGTGTGCGTTTGGCCCTCAGGCTTGCTGCTGAGGAAGAACATAGTGGATTCATGCACACTTTTCTCCATACATAACAAAGTAGCAGCCTGATCAACTCATCAGGCCTTGCTTTCCATCAGGGCAGGAAATGTGTGCAGCCTGTTGATGCTGGTTGCATGCAATTGCCCCTGGTCATTGCCAGGGAGGCATTGTCAGAACTGAGACTGGTTTGTGGCTTCATACTTCAAGATGCAGACTTTCATTTTGATATCAGCTCGTGCCACTTTCACAGTGTTTCTCCTGGGGCTGGTGAGGTTGTTTATTGGTGCTGCGTGCATCTCCCCTGCTTGCAAAGCAGGCTCCTGCCCCTGATACTGCATCCATCACAGCTCACTTTTGCTGCTGGAGGGACCCTCCCCATGTAGACATGGAGCCTCAGAAACACCAGCTCCAGCAATGGTTTAGGAAGGAAAGCGGCACATGTGCAGAGCAGCATGGTTTAAGTTTCAGGGGCTGGAAGGGGGGGTGTTTCTTTTAATGATTCCCC
>VZTL01069135.1:0-14391 GCA_013400535.1 Scopus umbretta | reverse complement strand
AAAAAAAAAAAAAAAGTTTTAGGGAAGCTCTAGTACTGTTTTGTTTCATCTTTCGTTTAGATACAAAGTGTCATCATGCATTAAGAGGGAGATGCAATAAAAGTATTCTGTGCATTTCCTCCTCAGAGGGTTGACCTGCAGCCCCTCCTCTGGTGTCGCTTTCTAATGCAAAGGTTTCCTGAGAGCAAAGGTCCTGCTCCTGCATGAAGTGCAAACCCAGAAAACATGACGTGCAAGCCAAAGGCTGCAGGAGGAGGGGGGCAACTGGGTGAAGCGCTGTGCAAGGTCCTGGGATCCCAGTGATCCCATCAGCTGATGACAGAAAAAGTGCAGGATGGAGGGGGCAGTGCAGTCAACAACTTGACCTAGGTGGACTGGGTGCCTGGAAGAAGGGGTGATGGGTGTGGAGGAGATGTGGTGTGGATGTGGGGCAGAGGGAGCAGTGCTGGCAGCTGAAGAGGCTTCCCAACAGGAGTACTGGATTTCACAGCACTCTCAGCTATTTCCCGGTGCCCTTCTGTGCTCTTGCCATCTGGCTCTGATGCACAGCAGCTGTGGTACAACCCCTTTACAGCTGTTTGCCTGAGACCTGCTCATCACTGCCATGCTCTTGTCCCTACCCCTGCCACTTTGCCACTGCAAAATAGCTCTCTTGGTGGTGATGTGTGCCCATCTCCTCAACTGTGTGGATTTGCTCATAGCTGCTGATGCTTTTCCAGGCAATAAAAACTGCTCCGAGGAAGTCTGGCTCTGCTGGCAGTGCCTTGCTGTTGCTTTGAATGAGGAACAATGGGGTCTGGTGATGGTGTAATGCAAGGCAGAAAATGTTCATCCCAGGGTGAGCATCCAAGACAAAGTCATCGTGTTCAGAGATCTGATGCAAACCCCCTGCAAAGAGGAAAAAACCCGAGACCCTGCGAGCATCCGAGGAGAAAGCCCAAGCACAGGATGCCCAGCCTACATCTAGGGGAGGATGGAGACATCAAGCATGGTGTACCCAGTGGGCATGAACAGGTTAGTAGAGAAGCTTATGAGATAACTGGGATATTAAAGAGCACTCTAGCACGGGGACAATGCTTGTCCTGGTATGCAGTTAACACATCCACGTCTTTAAAGCAAATTTAAACCAACAGTGTGTTTCTACTCTGTGTAAGCAATTAGCATCACATGGCCATGGTGATTTTCATCTGGCACCTGCATCTCAAAGCCAATTTAGCATGAAAATGCTCAGTGTGTAAACATAACAAGAATAGCTTCTTAGCTCCTGGGCCCTCTGTCCTTGATGTAACATTCAGTATTTACAAAGGTTGGGTTTTTTTACACCGCAGCAGGGAACCACACAGATTTCTCTGAAATCAAGGCATGATGAGTATTTTGGCACCCAAAATGACCGCATCCGCTCTGCTAATATTGGGCAAATATTGACTCGTGGCTACTAAGAGTCCATTCCTTCACTGATGAATGCTCAAGGCTACTTGGATAAACAAATGATTTCTCATGAATATTCTTATTTTAACACATCCCTAGAATAATAATGTGTTCTGTATATATTCTCATTATGCATTTTCTTCTGTTGACAGTTTGAGGTGACATTGTGTGGCACTTGGTTAGCACAGAAAAGGAGTGTCCCAGTGTGGAGTGTCACTTGTCTAGGGCAGAGTTCAGCTGTACAATTCTTGGTTTCTGCATCACCCTGAGCGACAGAAAAAAAATCAGAATTACTACTCTTGCATGAAGGAGGGGATGAGAATCCAGCACAGTCCTGTCCATGCATTGTTTACTCTGACTGCTAGATCATTAATCTAATGCCTGATAATACTGGTGGCCACAGCTCAGATGCTGCAGGTGATTAGCATCTGGACTGTTCCCAAAAATACACTTTTCCAGTAGAGAGGATGGCTGCTAGTTGCTCAGCCCATGACACCTCCCTCAGCTCCAGAAGCTCTGCAACTGCTTGCTGCCTGTACACCACTTGCCAAGGATGAAGGAGTGACTGTCACATGTGACCATGTTGTGGCAGTCCCACCTTTCTTGCTGAAGTGGGACACATCAGGAACTCCCTAGCAGGAGAGGTGACAGGGGAGAAGATAGGAAGACAGTGTCCTGGTTTCCAAACTTTGCTCCTTGAGCTGCAACCCTAAAAAGGTCTTGGCGTACTAACACCTTGGTTAAGACAGACCTTACTGGTTTCATTCACTAATCCTAGCAGCAAGGCTTCCTGATGCCCATTTCTGTTTCCCACTGTTGAAATGGTAATGCAGCTCAGGGTTGGTCAGCTTTGGAGCAAATGGCTTGCCTTAATGCAAAGTTACTAAGTGCCTGGGGACATCTCCTGCTCCTCCTGACGACAGCAGGACCATTACCTTCATTTTACTTTAATCAGTTACTCCACTTCAAAGTGGCTGGAAACATCAGCATCTGGTGTTGGCATTGCTTTACAGGCACCTTGCATTGATATGAATGGCTCCAGAATGGTGAACTGATATGTAGGTGAGCCTGTTAACATTATTTAGTGTAAGCTAGTAAGCAGAGCTACTGGAGGATGAAGTCTTTCAGAACAGCTCCACGCATGAACATTCAGGTCCAGAATAAAGAGGTGCTTAATTCTGGAATAATTACTCTAATTGTTTTCAATGACTCCTTTCTCAAATTTTGTGAAGTGTCTAAAAATTGTGCATGTCCCTGTCACCCTGATGAGATCACACTGTTTCACAAAATTCAGAGCAGATGAAGTTACTGACTCCCCCAGGCAGCCTGCTTATTTTTTTAATCCATTTACAGTGTTTTGATTCCATGGTGATAAGGACGTTATAAATGCTAATTGATAAATGAGATAAAGTTTATATTGGCTCATACAGGGCAGAAATAGTCAAATGCATACAAAATTGTTATTGTTTAAAAACTCGACAAGACTTCCCATTCTGAAGTTGACACCGTGAGTAAACTCAGGGAAAATACATCCTTTGACGTGTCATCAGCAAATGCTGTGAGCATCTGGGTTTGCAGGCTTACACCAGCCTGGTGAGAGTGGACAGCTGGAAAGCCACTGAGGAATCGAGAAGCAGCTGTCATATGTCTCATGGTTAGAGTGGGCAGTGTCACACACTTTGATCTTTCCCTTCTTTCTTTTCCGGTGAGGATCAGGCCAGCCCAGCAGCCATCCAGGCACTAGCTTGGGAAGGGGAAAAACTCTGGTTCAATTCTCCATATAGTCAAGCTGCCTTCAAAGGAGGTATTTGGGGCTTTGGCTTCAGTCACTTGAAGGTGCTTCATTTACCGCAGTAAGTCAAACATGATTCTGGGAGTTTTAAACTGTTTTTACAGCTCTGCCGTTTTTGTTTGTTTGTTTGTTTGTTGTTTGTTTGTGGTTTTTTTTTCTTAAACACATTGCCTGCTTTATTTAACTCCTGCTAAGTTCATGGGGACCCTAGAAGAAAGCCAGCCTGCCCACAAGAGATTTGTGCTGCTGCTGAAGGAAATGGCTGGCTTATATTGCTGGCTCACCAGATACCATGTTTATAGTCAGAAAAATATGCAAAATTTATATGAACTATCGCGGGCTTGCTCAGTGCTTTAACAGAAGAGCCTGCAAAGTTTATGAAACAAATTTGCAAAATGAAAAACATCTTCTCTGTCATATCTGGAGGCTCTGACTCCATGTTTTACACATTTTGACGATCTTTTCTCCAAGTCCCTCCAGCTAGTGGCATGGACTGGAGATTGCAATCATCTGATCCTTGCTCAGCAAGGCATGTGATCAGTGTGACCTGGGATGGGTGGCACTGCAGAGCCCAAGCACTGCACAGATGTTCCCAGCACCAGAGCCCCCAGTCCCTGGGAAGCACCAGCATTGGTACCCCAGGGAGCCGAGGAGCCGAGCAGTCTGCAGAACCTTTATGAGGCTTCCTTCCTTTTCCCTTTTATTGTCTAGCCAAGCCTAGCTGTCTCTTAAGCCTATGTGAACAAAGACTCTCTGATGCTGGAGCGTGTCAGCAGGAGTATACATCAGTCCATTTTTTCCTATCTGTGGGGAATGCAGTGCTCTCTGCCTTGTTTTCTCTCTTGTTCTGGTCCTGCACCAGGCGACAGACATTGGTAATTAATTGCCTTGGTCGCTTTTTAGCTGAAGTCTCTTGCTGGAGCCAGAGCATAAAAAATAGAAGTTAAATTCATGTCTTAGTCCCACCGTACAATTCCTTTTCTCTGCAAGACGCAGCCTGAGCACAAGATGCATAGCAGCCTCCAGACGTTGGGCTGGGGAGCCAGAATGGTCCTTCTGCTATTTTTGCCAAATGCTGACATTAGTCACACTAAAAAGGAAAAGCTACCTCTCACCTCACTGTAAAATCTAGCAGGATGCTCAGCACCCAGAGCTGACCCAACACCCCCAGGAGGGTGGGGGTCCCTGCCTTTGCCTATGGGTAGCAGGGGTCTGACCACAGCACAGCCAAAGCAGATCAGGGTGGACACTGTAAAAAAAGCCACTTTCCTGCTCAGTGTGTGTGTGGTTGTGCTTCCCAATGCTTCACTTGCCCCACTGAAAAAAGGGAGCGATGGCAGCCCCACAATGAGGGCACAGCATCACCTACAAGGCTGTGCCAAGCAGCAGCATAGGAAAGGCACACCAAGGGTCAAAGTCAAGACCAACAGAAAGGCAGATGGACAGAAGACCTTATATTTCCAAAAATTAAGGGTGAAATTTTTGGTTTCGCTTCCCAGTGAGTCCCTGGAGATTTAGTTGATGGTGAAGTGTGTTACAGACATTTTATACATAACTGTAAGCATGGTAATAAAGCATGTTATATGAGTTACAAGACATAGTAATAAACAACCTCTGGTGATCTATCAGTCTAAAAGACCCCATCAGGATTTATTAATACTTCTGTTAATCATTTATACTTGCCTTTGTGTACCTACAAGCCTGTGAGCAGGAAGTTCAAACAAAAAGACAGCACAAAAAGCCACGTTGGGAAGACAGTTTATTACAAGCCCTGTAGTCACTAGCAGCAAAGATGCACGTGCATTTTAGTGGGCATGAATTTGCCACAAAGAGTGTCTGCATTGGTCAGGAGGGAGAAGCAGCCACTGTCAGCATGCAAGGAAGGTATGGATGCACACCCACTGCAAATGCAGCCCATTTCCCGCCTGCAGATATGACGTCCCTGAACACCTGCTGATGCTCCAGTAGCTACATCAGAAGAAGCAGGACCAGTCATCTTCACCTTGTTTGTTTACAGAAATTGCTAAAATTACTGTTGCTAATAGGATCGGGGGAGATCCACACACAGCAATTATACAGGCCTACTGCAATTAACTGAAGTTGTCCAAAAATCAGTAAGACAAAGAAAATCTCTCCCTGCCATTAAACCTCTTGTAGTCTAGACAAGATCTCACAAAGTATATTTCCATGACCATGTGGCTCTGCACTATCACTTGAAGACTGAAAATTGTAAACAATCCATCAAATTCCAGATTATATCCCCTCTGCCTTTTTCAGACGTCTTTATGCTGTTTACATTGCTGAAAGTAGAGACATGCCAGGAGAAAAAAATAGCTGGGAACAGACTTTGGCCTGGAGTCTTTCCAGTGGCACCTGAAAGACGTGGTTTGAAGTTTCCACACAAGCACTGCTTGCATAAAACTATGCACTTTGCTTCATGCAGACTGAACAGATCAGTGAGCATTTGCTCACCCCAAAACGTAGTGAGACACCAACAGAACTATAAGAATTCCATTAGCAGCTGTATAAGAAGATATAATTGATCAAGAGTTATTTTTTTCCTAGGTGCCTACACAAATACCAAGCTGGGAATGGGAGACTGATGTAGCTACGAAGAAACATCTTCATGGCATCTACTGAAATGAGCTGCCAAAGTCTGGCAAAGACTGCTCAGACCAAGCAAATGCACTTTCTTAGCAGAAAGCGCCATCCCATATGTTTTGCCTGGAAAGTAGGCATCAGGTAGATGCATGGTCAATCTGGTACAAGAGCACTCTTCAGCAAAGAGATGTTGAAACTCTAAGTTGAAGAGAGTGAAACAAAGCCTTACACTTTTGAAGGACCTGAAAATACTGTGAAATATTACTCAAGAAATAAATGTTAGCCTAGCAAAGGAAATACCAAATGCCCTTTCTGGCAGGAATTTTGGTCACGGTATAACAGAAGATCTCCCAGAAACCTCAGATTACAAAATACTTGTTTTGAGGAACAGAAGATGTCCAAAGCAATATTATTGAAAAATCAGACCCTCTGCTGATTTTCTCTTTTGCCATATGTCCTGGTTTCAGCTGGGATAGAGTTAATTTTCTTCCTAGTAGCTGCTATAGTGCTGTGTCTTGTGTTTAGGATGAGAATAATGTTGATAACACACTGATGTTTTAGTTGTTGCTCAGTAGTGTTTATGCTAGTCAAGGACTTTTTAGCTTCCCATGCTCTGCCAGGTGCACAAGAAGCTGGGAGGGGGCATAGGCAGGATAGCTGACCCAAACTGGCCAAAAGGCTATTCCTACCATATGGCATCATGCTCAGTCTATAAACTGGGGGGAGTTGGCCGGGGGGCAGTGATGGCTGCTCAGGGACTGGCTGGGCATTGGTCAGTGGGTGGTGAGCAATTGCATTGTGCATCACTTGTTTTGTGTGTTACTATTATTATCATCCCTTCCTTTTCTGTCCTATTAAGCTGCCTTTATCTCAACCCACAGATTTTACTTTTTTTTTTTTATTCTCTCCCCCATCCCACCGGGGAGGGGGAGAGTGAGCAAGCAGCTGTGTGGTGTTTAGCTGCCTGCCGGGTTAAACCACAACACCATCCCAGGTGGAGAGCAGCAGGCATTGCCAGTATTGATTTAGCAGGAACAACCTCAAATGTACTTGAGGATTTGCTTGGCGAAGATTTTTTTCCTCTGAGTTTGACATAATATGCACTCAAGTACAAGCAATCTGCATCAGGTTGAGGTCTAGCAGCTTCCCTCCACTCCTACATTGGCAAAAGCTGATTTTTGCAAGTATCTGCTGGTACCTAGAGCTGATGGCTTGCAGGTGAAAAAAGACACTGTTCTGCAATACCCATGGATCCTCCTCTGCCTACAGCACTGCATGAAGGCTAAATCCCATCACAAGTGCCACATAAGGTTTCCTTCTTCCCCAGGGCTGCTGGGATGGAAGTTCATTGAATGAGCAGCTGCACCCCACTGCACAGTGGGTGCTGAGTCCTTTGTGATCATGGTGAGTCCCACCAGGATGTGGGAGACTGCAAGAACATGTGCGTCATTGTTTATATAGGTCTTGCTCTGAACAGGGGACCCTCACTCTGTGACTCTGCCCAGGGCTGCCACCATGAACAGGGGTAGCATTGCTGGGGCTGAATCCAGCAAGATGCCCCATGGCACAAGAGTGAGGAGACCTTCTGCAGCCACCATAGACCAGGAAGAGCTGGGTGCAGGGATGGTGATATCCCTCCTTGGTTCAGTCAGCCACATTGGAGGGAGTGTGCTGCTGCTTACAGGGAACGCAGCCAGTGCTTCCTTGGGTTGAAGGACACTGTGATGTCTTCCTGAGTACCCAGGTGTCTTCATTACCATTGGAGCAGGTAAAGGATGATCTCTGCCTGATGGGGAGGACCAGATTTGCAGCCAAAGGCACTTGGAAACCCAGCCTTTGAGCCCTCAAAATCTTTATCACAAACAGCTTTGCAATAACTACTACCCTGTCTTAGGAAACTCATGTTCTGTGCTTATGAGAGCTCCTTGCTTTCTCTTCCCTTCCCTATGGGAACTGCCTTCTTCCCTGGGGTGAGTGGACTGCTGCAGCTGGCCAGATGTGCAAGTGTATGCTGTTTCTTTGCAGTTTATGCCTGCCCCTGTACATTCCAGGGTTTTCTTGGTATGGCACTGCATTGCAAATCTGCATTAGGAGCATGGCATTAGTGCTGCAGCTCTGTGGGAAGTGCAAGTGCTCCAATTCCCCCAGTGATTAGTGGGTGACAGTTCTGATAAATCAACTGTTTTATCATAAACATATGCACTGAGCATTAACTCTACATGTGCCCAGCTTTGGGTGAAGAGATTATTATTCACCAGGAAGGAGACAGCCTGCAACAGGGAGATCCTCAGCAAATCCCTCTGAAGAGCTGCCACATCCCTGCCCTGGCTCGTGTACGCGCACATACATGTATGCCCGGCCATATGATGACACCAACATGTACATACAGCATAACTTCACACACCCACACGGGCTTTGTGTACAGTCAGGTACCCCATACATCCATGCAGATAGACGCAGTGATGCCTGGGCAAGGGACTAATCCCAGCTCCTCCTTGCTGCATTTCCAATTGTGTGGTCTTCAGAGCTGCTGAAGAGAGGGCAGCAAGTGCTCAGCAGCCCCAACACAGATCCATGTGCATCTGTGTGCTTGGTGCCTTCTTCATGCCACCATGCCTGGGAGTGGTGGGCATGATTTTCTTCTGCAAGGTGGGGCAGCAGTGTGCATAGCTTTGGTTTCCAACCCATCTATCTGCCTGAACCCAGCTAGCAGGACAGTCAATCAGGTTTTTTTCAGTGTCACAGCTGCACACCGAGCCTTGCAAAATGGGAAAAACAAATCCTTGCAGCTGGGAGCAAAGCTGAGGAGAGGGAGCAAGCACTGGCCTTTGCCTGCTCTGCTTCTCCATGTCAGGACACGATGACTTGGGATACATGCTTATGCAGAGCAAGAGGGCTCCTGGTTGGCCAGTGCTGAAGTGAGCTTTGGCAGTCGTAAAGCTGGGCTCACTCTGAGTTGGCATCGCTCATGGGGACACTTTATGCATCACTGCTGGTTTTGCAGAGCAGTGCTTTGCTGCAGCCTGGGCAGTTTGGGACACTCAACCCAGGCTTGGGCCAGGAAGAGCGAGCAATGGAGAAAGGGGCATCAAGAGCATTGGGATGCAGCAGAACCTGCAGCCAAACAAGGGCTTCAGACAATGGATGCAGGGAGCCACAGTACCCAAGTACCTGTTACCGAGGAACCTGCCTCAAGGCTGAGGGCCACCATGGGCATCTCCCGTGACCTCCGTGCACACAGCCTCCTGTGTCTGGGGCAGGGGACCACTGCCACACCATGGGGGGAACTAAAGTGGCAGCCCAGGGGCCATAAATCACCACATCTCTCTGCACATTGTGGCAATTCTTAGTTCAGTGCATGTATGTATTTGTGTACTCCTTCTGACATTCTTATTATTATGAGATAGTTCCCCTGAAGGGGGATGAATAATGAAAATACAGCCTTTGGATGTAGGAAAGTAGAGAGGCAGAGAGTAACTGCTCTGCCTAAGGACACCTTGCTGCAGTACATGTCCCCTTCCTACACACTCCTGTCCCTAGCATTGGCTCCTGATGCCTCCCTGCGCAGAGCCAGCACCACATTCACTCTCCCCTCCTTCCATGAAACGCCAGCACATCACGTCTGTCCTTCCTTTGCCATCCCTCCAGTGAGCTCTGGTGTCTTCTCCTACCTCCAGACCCTTCTACCAGCACCTCTTCCAGAAAGGGGATCATGGACATTCTGTTTCCTCTGCTGACCCTCCCGCTCAAGCACCTGCTGATGCGTTGAGGACATAAAGCAGGGCAAGGGGATTGCTTTGCAAGCTGCCAGAGGCAGTTTGCCAAGGGAGTGTTTTTGAGGGCAAGGAGTGGAAGTGTGATGTAACATCCTGCCTATTGCTGGGAAGCCTTGGAAAGCTGCAAGCATGTGAGAGCAGCATGGCTGTGCTCACACTCAAGGCTAGGGTGGGCTCTGCTGTGGGCAGATGCAGGGTTGTAGGGTGAGCAGGGGCAGTAACTGCCCCCCATCACCTGCTGTCAGGGAAATCTCCCCCCAGGCACTGCGGATGGGAGCATGGATACCATGGGCTGGGTTTGGAGATCAGAAAAAAATCAACAGTATTGGTTTCCGTGTCAACCCTGCCATGGAGCAGGAAGCACACTCCATGGCCCCCATCACTGCCGACATGTGTGAAGGCCCTGCCTGGGTGATGGCTTCTAGACAAGAGGATGTCCCCATCATTGCATGGCACCAGGTGAGATGCTGGAGACCTGTGGGCTGGTGCTGGCTCCACAGGGGAGGGGGTGTGGGCCTGGAGCCACCCATCCCATCCCATCCCATCCCATCCCATCCCATCCCATCCCATCCCATCCCATCCCATCCCATCTGCCAAACCCACAGCCCACAGCCCCCTGCAGGGTGGGATGCTGCTCTTTTTTACTGGGGTTCCCCTTTTCCCACCATGCACCTCAGGGGCAAATTACTTGCAGGGGGATTTGAAGCCTGTGTACCTTCCTGGGGTAGCTGGGATGGATGGAGGGGTGTGCTGTGAAATCCTGTGCCCACAGAGATCAATATCACAACATAAAGCCATTTATATCACTATAAAGGGAGCATACAGACTAGAATTAGTTATACTAAGATGTCTGTTGTGGAATATTAATTGGGTTACTAAATATGCAAACTGCGAATGTATTTTGTAGGTGGCATAAATTTCTGTATTAATAAGGAGCATTTCTGGTTCTCTCTGTAGCTGCCCATCAAAGCGTGAGCTCTGCCAGCACAGGGTTCTCGTGGCCTGGCATGCACAAGACACCTGGCAGGTGATGCTGCCGGGGTCCTTTGGTGACACATCCCTGGCAAGCCTGCACTGTGCTTGCCAGAGGTGTCCTGGTGAAAACACCCTCTGCCCTCCCACAGGGAGCAGAGGCACAGCTCAGCCCCACAGTCCGGAATGGTGGCAGGTCAGAATCTGGCCCCCTCCCTTGTTGGAATGGCAGAAGAAGGTCTCAGGCTGATAAGCCAAGTCCCCTTTTCAGGGGAAAGTGAGGGTGCACAAGGAATCTGGAGGGGCTCTGGGGTTTCCCCATGGGACCCTGCTGCCACGCAGCTGGGTGTGCAGCCCAGGATGTTGAGCACTGCCTGCATGTGTGGCGTACACCAGTCCAATGGGACTGGGCAGGGGTTGTGGTAGTCTCTGAGCATCGTGTCTGGGCTCTGGGCTGCTGGGCTGGGCCCTTCAGGGACAGTGGCTGGATGTCAGAGTACCACCAGAGATCCAGCCAGCTGTTTAGATGCAGATACACAAGCACGGGGTGTAGTTCTGGACCTCACGTGGTTCCTTTGTTCTGTTTGTCCCATTTCAACTCTGCTCCTGCTTTCCTTGTATGTCTGCTGTTATCAAATGCTTTTTTAAAAAGACAGATTTAGTTTTCTGGTTGCTTCAGATTATTTTTGGTTCTTGCAGTGAAAAAGTTAAAAAAAATAAAAAAAGATGTAAGCCTTCCGAGAAATGTGAGCTCCTGCCTCTGCGCTGCCCAAGGGGCTCCTGCCGGCACTCGCACCAGCAGTTGGAGAGTTGAATCTCATCTGTAAGTCACCCTGCCCATGGCTGTTGTGGGGTGGTCACAGAAAGGAAGCAATCCTGGTTTTACATGAAATATTTAACTGTATCTAAGTTACAGCTAGCATACCTCCACTGCAAACAAACATCCGTGGAAAATCTGAACTGTCATTAAAAGTCTATGAAATGCTTATGAAAAGAAGGGAGGAAAACACAGCTTTCAACATTAAAAATATCACTGCAACTTGCTCCTTTTAGTTTAAAGAGTCTCTAAGGGCAACTCTTTGACCCTGCAGCCCTGTTGCTCAGAGCCATTTTGGACAAGCACGTATAGAAAGGGCAGTTATTGAATTGGTGACGTTTGATTTTTGTTGGGGTTTTTTTTGTGAGGCAAATGAAGACAGAAGCAAATAGACATGAGGAAAGAAAAGGGCACAGAGAAAAAGGTAAAAATATCATTTCCCGTATACTTTGGCTTAGTTGCTGAAAAATGTCAAGCCTACAACCTGCTCTTGCTTCAGATTTGAGAGGAAAGCTTTGGCAGAGGGCTGGCAGCAGCCAGCGACTTTACCATGGGATCCAAGCCAGACATTTCTTAGGGAGGCAAATGAGATGACAGGAGGAAGCACAGGAGATAATCTGTGGATGAAGAGGTGCACACAATGCAGGGCTGGCAGCTGGGACTCCAGGTCCACAACGCTTACTTTGTGCCAAGTCAGTCACCCCAGTGACAGAGGTGTCATTGGGACACCAGTCTTGACCCAGAGGCTGGACTGTTCCTCATTCAGAAGTCCCTGCTCCCAAAACATGTGCATGTCTATATAGAGGATTCCTCCTCCTTTTGCTTCAAAGCCAGTGAGTCACACAGAGCTTGAGGAGAAAAATAAAAAAAAAAAGTATTCTTAAACATTGTTATTTTGGGTTCATGAAAAACAGATTGTTCACTAGGTAACAAGAGAACAACTTGCCAGACACATGTAGAGGTCACGACAACTGCGATTCATCTTACTAATCTAGCAGGTATCTAGAGCCATTTTAAATGTCTTTATGCTTGGCAGTGATTCACATCAACTGCTCCCAAGCACCCTTCCAAAAATGCAAGATTTCTTCACTCCTCTGTGATTGTGAGAGTTGGTCACACAAGGTAAGGAGAAAGCAGTCAAGCACTTGGCAGGTAACCATGTGCCTCACCTGAAGACAAGAGGATTCAGACAAATTTGCATTTAATATCTGCACTCAGATAGAAAAATATGAACACATTGCCTCCCTGTGCATGTGCACACAGCAGTGCTCCATGATGGATCTCTTATTTGTGTCTGAGTGACTACTCTCCACCTTACAGACATCTCTGCAGCCTTCATGCACAGCTGGACCAGAAGCATCTCTGGGAGGCTTCTGCAGGAGGCACCTCCAGAATGACACCCCAGGAGAGCAGAAAAGCTTCTTCACATGTGCTGACCACATATATGCAGGTCTTCATCTCTGGGGTGGTGGCAGGGTGTTGGGAGAGATGCTCAGTGGGTCTGTGGGAACCTGACGCTGGATGAGCATAGGATAAAATGAGATTCTCTAGAGAGACTGGTGTGCAGTTTAAATGTGGGAACTTCAGATTAGTTCAGGATTAGTTCAGAATAGAGTCAGTCGGAGTGGGTAGATGGGACATAGGTGGGAGATCAGTTAGTGCATGGGCTTAAGAACAGAGAGAGAATGAAGGGGGGCAGATGGGATTATGTAGGCTGCTTGGAGAGGTGGAAAAAAGACCATTGTATTCCCTTCCACATCATATGTGGTGCTTGGAGGAGTGGAGGAAAAGAAGGCAGCTGCCCAGACACCACCAGCTTCCTTGGCATCACCAACATGTCCCACATTGCAGATTATTGCCTCTGCACAGAAGCAGTGAAGTGCCTATGGGACCTTCTTCAGGACCATGCACTCCCACCACTTCCTTGGTGTGCTCATAAGATGGAGGGGTGCAGAGTAATGTCATCGTTCACTTCTTCACATGGGTAGAGAGGGCCTGGGCTCCTCCCATCCTCCCCTTTCCAGCAGGTGATAAAGAGATCCTTCCAAGAGAAGGTCCACTGGCAGATCGGATGCTGAAAATAGAGGTCAGATGGGGTCTTGATAGGCAGGGTCTTTTGCAGCTGAGAGGTGTATGCAAGAGCAGGGAAAGGGAGGTGGTTGGCAGGATTAAATGTACTGCTCTGCGTCTGCCCAGGGAGCATGTTACAGCGGAAAGGCATGTAGGTGTCCTGGTAAAGTCTTGGAAAGTTGCTGGAGCTTGGAGAGTAGGCTGGGATTTAGTCATCTGTATTGTCAAGACAGTGTTTGGGACAGATCTGACCTAAATAGGAACATCTGATTTTAGTCAGAGAAATCTCACCCTTTCTGCTATTTTATTGTTAAGGAAACCAATACAGGTAAAATCCACAGAAGAAAATGAACCCGTCCTTTCAGACTGTCTTTATCTGGAAAAGTATGGGTCCCATTTCCATTTGTATTCCAGGGAAGAGATCTTCAGCCTGACCTTTAATGTCAACACATTGAATTAAAGGGTTTTTCATTAGTTACAAGGAAGGTGAAAATCATCTTCTGCTGAAATGTGATTTGCAGCAGTAAACTGCAGGGAGATGATTGTGCTGTCTTATGCAACAGGTTTCTGCTCTTCCCCCATGAGTGTAAACAGGCAGGTCCTGACACTGAGATAGTGAGCTCAGAGCCAGGGCAGATGTAGCAGGTGGGAGGGTTTTCAGGTCTCCATCATCACCAATCTCTGTCCCTGCCAAAAACAGAGTGTGAGAGTGCTCCGTGTTCTTGGGTTCAGAGCTTGGCCTTGTCTTGAGACTGAGAACCAGATGTTTTAACATGACTTTGGAGTTGGGTAGCAGCTGGATAGCATCCCAGGGGCCGGACCCAGGGGCTAGCTGGGTCCAGGATATATTTCTGCTCATGTATCCCACACCATGCACATAGGCATCAAAGGGTTGGGAAGAGGAGATGCATAACCAGAACAAGTTGCTTTTTGGG
>VZTL01069118.1:0-18372 GCA_013400535.1 Scopus umbretta | reverse complement strand
TCCATTATTCCTTTATTTGATAATGTTTAAATGGGGTAGCATACAAGGTGTCTAATTCAACATTTTCAGCAAGTAAGCAGGAACTTTCTTCTTCAGACACAAAACTGCTAATTAAATTAGATGCAGAATTCTACACATACGTAAAAAAAGTTTTTGGTTTGTGTACCAAAAGAAATACCACACTTTCTTTGGATGCAATTGTTTTCATTTTATTAATTGGCTCACTCGTTAATTTACAGGAAGATTGTTTGGGGTTTCCTTTGTAACGAGGTGAGAATTAATTTTGTTTACTCCAAAGAAACAGCCAACAATAAAAGTGTATGCTCTTTCCTATGACTTTTGAATCACCATTTTTATCTCTTAGCAAGCTTTCATAGCTGTTTGCTATTGCAGTAAAACCTTCTAGGTAAGTGTCTTTTCTGGTAAGGCAAGTCACTTGTTTCTAGCATAACTAATTTTAACACCTAATATGGATTGTTCTTGGTTTTTTTTTTTTAAGTAAAACCAGTTTCCAAGCTGGTGTTTTTAGCAATATTTTGACTTGTCATAAAAATCAAGTATCATCTCCAAATCCTCCCTCCGTAAGACACTTTGTTTTATCATCTTTTAGCTATTGCATTTTGAGGATCATAATTTCGGTTTGGAATTTGAAGGGAAAGAGTAGTGTTGAAAGGATATACCACTTTTTACTGAAATGGTGCTAGAAATGTGTGGCTATATTACAGAAATAAAAAAGCAGTGTGGGTAACAGTGGAAATATTCCTTAAATTAAAGTCTATGTATATTAACTATACTGCTACCTGATTTCATAATAGTAGTCTTTTAGATAATGAGGTTACAATTAAATTTGGACAAAACTATCAAATATAATTTCCATTTCAATAATATAAATGTTTGAAAATCTATTTCTTTAACCATCCCTATTTTCAAAAGATCTGGTTCTATATCTGGAGCTGGGCACAAAGTCTCTTACATTTAGAAAATATGTTTCAGATGGCTTTTTTTGTTTGTGGTCAGTATTTTCACCCATATTTTTCTTCCGTTTCTTTGATGAGTTGACATTTCCAGAGTATTTTAGTGGAACAGGCTGTAACGGATTTAATATATGAACGTTATAACAGATTGCTGATGGTCTTGCCGTGTAATTTTATTGCAGTGTCACAAAAGTCACTTTGATTCAAAGTTGTGTAATTGGTAGAAACTTACGATGACATACTAACCTTCTTGTAAGATTAGAGCAAAATGAAATCAAAAGCTGCTTGAAAGAGACTCTGATCAGTTGTGACCTATGGTATCTCCAGGTTATCTGCAGGCAGTCATATTTTACAAAGTGCATATTTTTGGTTGACTTGGTAAGACATATGTTCTGTGGGCTATATACCCATAAGTCCAGCTTTCTTCTTTTTCTTTTTCCATATCTGAGTTTTATTTCTCAAAAAAAGTTAAAAACTTTTAGTATTGCCTAGCCATGGGCAGACAGAAAAAAAAATGAGAGAAAATCTTAACCAGCGTGCTTCTAAGCGTTAAGCCCAAAATCAGAGGGTGAAATTCTGACCCTGTTCGAATGAGCAGCCCTCCTGTCGACTAAACAATCTCTAGGTGCTGTTCAGGCTTTTAGATCACCTGGGAAATAAAACTGACCTGAGTTTTTCTGCACACTTCCCTGCCAGTTAAGGGTAAGATGATGTCTTATGACTAATTCTAGGATGCTCATAAAACTAATGGTTTCCAGTTCAACTGTTCTACTAAAATCTCTAGAGCCCCAAGTTTGGAAGTTGGCACGGCAAAATGCTGCTGATGCTCCACTTGCACTCCTGCAGCGGAATTCTTCTGGGAACAGAAACTCAGCTCTAGCGAGAAAGAACACTGTGAACTCCTCTTTTTTTACATTTGTGTTTTCCTGTAAAATGTAAAAGGGATGACATAAGGATGGTTTTGTAGAAATGTGCAAACATTACTCCAAAAACACTGAGCTGATGTATTAAAAACAAGTTCATAAAATTATATAGCAGAGACAGTGAGGGACAAGGCAGTTACAAAGGTTAACTAATCTCCCTTGGTTGCCCCTGTAATGATGGCTAATTTAAGTTTCTGCTGATAATCGCCCTGGAGAAGAATTTATCTCTCTCTTTTAACTACAAAAGGTGCCTTGTTCATTAGCCTCGGATAGGCTTAGGTTAGCTTTTATGAATATCCCTATTCTTCTCTGATTTTGTACAGTATACATCAGTTATCATCCCTTGTTTCCCTTTCTTAGTCTAAGAGTTCTCTTTCATTCTACTTCATTCATGCTAGCAGATTACTTTTCTTCTCAGCCATGGTTGCCTTTAAGTTTGAATCTTTCTAGGTCTGTATATAAGGACTGGTAAATTCTTGTACATCTCAGCATATTATGGATAATGGTTCTGAACAAGCTGCCCTAGGTCGTTGCTGGCCTCACACTTGGATGCTTTATAACTCAGAAAAATATTCATTTTTCCTATAATGTGTTTTTGTGCATACATAGCAGAATTCATAGAAGGAATGACCTAATGACAGAGCATGGCGTAGTTGTTGACAGAGCATACATGCAGGAGACCTGAATTCAGTCCAGAGTGACCTCCAGCAAGTTGTTCTGTGCCTCAGTTCCTCATCTGTAAACCAGGCTGGTTTCACTGAGGAGACAAAAAATGAGTTCAAAACCATGTTATCCAAAACTGCCTGAAAACGACTCAAATTGACTGGAAAATCCTTCATAATTAGGAAATCTCAACTGCTGTAGCCCTAAGAGGTTTGACACAAAACTGGAAAAATTCCACCCAGAACATTTTGCGTAAGAATATTAATCATAGCCTCAGAGTAATTAAGGACAATTGCAAAGTTCACAACTGGAACATTTTATTGCTCCAGATAATTTTAAAAGTGCTTTCTACCTTTAGCACTGGAGGTTGACCACCCGGCAATCTTCATACAGTGTTTTATACTATCCCGGGCCAGTGCGATGGATGCAGCCTGATGAGCAGACCCATCTAATGGCAAAGGTGTAGCAACTGCCTTCTTTCTTTCCCGTTCCTCCAGGTTTGCTCTCTGACCTTGAGCAAGTCAATTACTTTTCTTTGACAAGTATTAATGTTTTCTGTAGACAAGTAGCTCACAACTGTGTTTTAGGATTACTTTTTTATTGTTGTTAGAAAAACATTCTGAAGCCTTTAAAAGGAAGGCTGTAAAATACTTCAGAGTATTAGGTTATAATTCTATTTATCCAAAACCCAAAACAGTATTAGGCTGTAAATCTATTTATCAGGAGCCCAGTCTTTCTCAAGTGAGCTCTTTGAGTTTCAAATTCAGCCATATCATGATTCATTTATGTATTATAACATGCCAAATTGTGGCATAATTAGAGTTCTGTGAGTCTGGGATTCTATTTGCATGAAAAAAAAAGGAAAAGATTAGAGGAAAAAGAGTTTCACGCTGATCTAATTGTCAATCTTTCTTTGGTTTGGTGCTTGAAAATTGAAGAGCGTTGAAAAACATTTCAAATTAAAAGCTCAAAACATTTTGTTGGGTTTTTTTAAGTATAGTAAGAGAATTCTTCATTTGTTTAATCACTTGCTTAGACTTTTTACTGAAAACATTTACCAAATTTAACATAAATTAGCAAAAAGGACTTGAACTGTATTTGTTCCTTAATGCAGTTTCCGCTGCCTACCACTCTCCTCCTCCTCAGACCGACCTTATCCTCCACAGCTGGTCAGAGTTATGGACTCTGAGCATCATCTCATGTTGAAACCGGTCAATTACATTCTAGGTTT
This sequence comes from Scopus umbretta, assembly GCA_013400535.1. Classification (NCBI taxonomy): domain Eukaryota; kingdom Metazoa; phylum Chordata; class Aves; order Pelecaniformes; family Scopidae; genus Scopus; species Scopus umbretta. The sequence continues at coordinate 14,581 of VZTL01069118.1, read as the reverse complement.
GCAAAGACGGTTACTCTGCTGTTGCTACGTGTCAGGCTGATGTGAACATCATCACTTGACTAGACTTTGCCTGTTTCAGTGGACTCATTGTTCCACAATATCCTTGAGCTAAATAGCATGTTCCTAAATGTTAGAAAGGGGTTTCTTCATTCTTACCAAATTTCTTCCAGAATTCTAAAACTTTACTGGTGGTTTTCGTTTGTCTGAGTCAAATGTTGACTGTCTTGGGTGTTCAGATAAACTTTAGCCTTTATTTTCCTTCAATCAGAATAGGGCAATGCTACACTGGAACCAGGTTTTAGATAGCATGTATTTATAATCATAGAAAGAAATCCACTCTGAAAGTCATAGTGCCAAAACCAAAAAAAAAGACCTTTTCACATGCCAGGACATTACAAAAATCCCAGCAGGGCAGTAACTGAAGGGTCAGTAACCTCACATCATAATAAAGAAAGACAGAATACCACGGCCTCCTCATTGCAGGGTCTAATTTTAAATCATAGGCACTTTTAGGAAGATAGACTACGTTAAAATAGAAAGAAATATGTTTAATGTCTGGCACAGATATTTTAAGGCTTAAGGGAAATGTTAGGATAGCCAGTCATATAATTGTTCAGCAGACCTTATCTCCTGGGTAGACAGGACAGGTAACATAAGGGGCACAAAGGTTTCAAGTACATGGCAAAGGTCACTGGCATGCCATGAACAGAACTGAGGGCTGAGTCTCTCTAAGGGCTGGTCAGCGTTGCTGCTCACAGGACATGAGGACTGAAGCTAAAATAGAGTTGATACCATGGTATGCTCGATCTTATTTGACAGGACATTATCTACTCAACTGCTCAAGACTCAAGAGGTCTTCAATTAACTTTTTTTTTTTTTTTCCTGGTTAATGGATGATGCACAAAACCACATATTTAAAGAAAAGAAAAGAAAAAAAATTAAAAAAAACCCAACAACATTTTTTTCTTCACTGCCGTTGCTTCCATCAGCCCTACTGCTAAACGGGTTCATTGCTTTCAAAAGTCCTGTTGTCAGCTCTCTTCTAGAACTGAGTTTTTACATTGTGGATCATGTATCCTTTTGCTGTGTTGGAATGAAATGTGCTGGTTTACTATCAATAGTGAATATAGGCCATGTTGTGAAAGAATCTGTATATCTGAATATTTTATCTTTTTTTCCCCCAGCCCAAATACCAGCAGCCTATCTTTGATGGACCTGCATAGTTTAATTGATAAGGTTTTCCAGCTTTAAGGTATGTTTAAAACAAATGCAGGGCAGAGAATAAAAGGAAAAAGTCACCCTGCTATAATTCTACATCTTTAGCGAAATGCACACACAACCAAATCGTACTAGTTTGGTACTGCAACCTTGGTGCAGTTGTGGAGACTTCGTAAGTTAATTGTGCCTAACACTCCCCAATAGATATGAGGACACCAACCCTAACGTGCAGAGTTAAAAACCTAATCCAGAAAATATTAAATCACCTAATTTGACATCCATGAATTGAGTGAAATTACTCAACTGTATTATTTATATACGTATGCAAGTGTTCCTAGGGTCCTGTTCTAAGAGAAGACAAAGGAGGCATTCATGTAACACTTAGGGGGGAGCAGAAGGAAGTTAACTAAGTCTGCTTAAGAACACCTAGAGTATATTTTCATGTTGGCTGGTTCTTGTGCACTTTCCTGGAAATCTTTCTCGCCTTCCATCTCAGTTATATTGTATATGCACAGTTCATTGTAAAAGCAGTAGAACACAAAGTGTAGCACATCTTTTGGGTTTTCTCCACTGGATTTGACCTTTCATGGTTTGTCCGTCTAGCAGATGCAATATATGCATATGTATTTTAATAAGGCTGTGTTGCTTTTGGATTCCAAAGAAATTTACAGTTGCAGAAGATCGCTACTGTTGGTGTTATAGCAATGTCTACCGTGTTAATTGTCAGTAAAAATCCAGAGTGTGTAGGTAGTCCTTGCTTTGATATCAAGCTATTATTGGCCCTACTCAATGTTTCTGCCCATTCCTTCTCTATTTGACCCTGCCCCTTAGGACTGCCCCTCCTGAGGCCTCCTTTCCCTTGGGAAGGTCCGTGGAGGCACATCATGGAGTTCCTCTCTGCAAAGAGGAGATTGCCACATCAATGGTCACCCTAAACAGCTCACATATAATATGAAGAGAGCGTATATATGCTACATTTGCAGTTGCCAGCATTTCTTAGACTGTACACAGCAGTGGTTTTACAAACTATCGTTCCTGTGGGTGTAATAAGCAGTCCAGGGCTTGTCTGCAGAACCAAGTCATTTCTGTCTTCAGTGAAAAGTTTGGTAAGAAGGTGGCAGCTGAGACTGATGCAGCTCTGCAAGCAGCAAAACTGGCCATTCATTTGGCCTAAAAAACTGAATACCTGGGAACAATGAAGTAGGAATCTTACATACCAATACTCCTTGCAGTAGCCTTTGCTTTTCCTAAGCTGTAATGCCATCTAGCTCATGACAGTCTTTTAACAGGGCTGAGATTACAAATCTTTAGATTTGGTTCTTTTTGATAAGGTGTCATATTTTTATTACAAAAGTGCTGCAGCTCAGTTTATTTTTTTCCTCAGAAAACTAGGTCAGGTTGGCATAGCGCAGTTGGGAGAGAAAAGGAAAAGGCTGTGCCACTGCAGCAGACATTTTATTAGCACTTGGGGGTTTTATGTTTGGTTTTGGGTGAAGGAGATCTTTTTTTTTAAAAATAGGGTAATGAAATTCCTTTCCAATTTTAGCTTGCTGCTGCTGCTGCTGCTCATCTTTTTCTTATTGCTCATTTTCTTTCTTAAAGCAGTTCTAAAGTAGGTCACAGGATCTTAAAGAACCCAGCTAGAAAAAGTTGTACTGCATAGTCAGTTGTAGGGGTTTTTTTTTTAAAGGATTTTAATTCATGTGATGTACCCATTCTCACAAGACACAGTACCCTTCATCCGCCTTTCTGTCCCTAAAATAAAATATAAGGATGGGGGAAATCCAGTCTCTGCAGTTGATGCATTTGCAAAGACAAGAAATGGCCTATTTTGTACTGAGATGGTAAAGATTGCAGTCAGCATTACTGTTGCCTATTGAAGCTCTGTTACTTCTTGTTAGTGGCAAGGCTGTTGCGTTTCACGGCCTGTAAGCACTTCACTCCCTGCTATATCACAGGCATCGTTTCCTGTTGCTATTGTTTTCCCCAGAAAATCTTTCAGTCCCAAAGGCAGGCTTGGTTCATTTTCAGGTAGGTGTGTTCCTGCCCAGTGGTGTCAGTATATTGCTAAGGTGCTGCTGTTTCCTTGGTGGACTTCTGCTCCGCTGTGCAAACATCTTGCCTTTAGTGCATTGTGTGGAGGGGAATCGGGAGCCAGATGCTCAGACGCTGGTGTAGCAGAGATCGCTCAAGCAGTGCTGCTCCAGTTTGCACACTGGGGATGAACTCACTGGGAGAAGTCTCGGATCAGGACTTCAGCACATGTCTTCATTTGTAACTTTCATTTTCTTTTTATTTAAGCACTTTTAAAAGTAGTTTCCTTGGTTATGGGATTGTAGGTGACGTTGGAGGCAGGAAAGGGGACTGGAAAAGCCAGGCAGAGAGGGTGGTGGGGAAGGCTTGGTATTCATTGCTGGAGATCAGCTATGACCTCAGTGATCTGTTCTCATCCTGACCAGTTCAGCCCCAAATATTTAACGTTACTTTTTCTTTTTCAAAGACATTTAATACTTGCTAGTTTTTAGGTTGATAGAAGGAAAATACATTAACATTTCCATGCAAGTACAATGTGTTATTCCCTATTTTCCCACTATTTCAACTGAAGAAACTGTCACCCAACATAAACGTCCTTCTGCTACCAAATTTCATCTCTCAAAATGACATCACTCTAACTCAGATTCACATCTTTTTTCCTAGAATAAAACAATGATAAANATTTTTTTTTGTAATTTATATTAGTTTTGGAAGCTTATAAATGCTTGACTTTCAGAGCATGAATTTAATCCTCTAAAAGGGATTAGGGAACTTTCCTCATGATCAGGTTGTTCTTAGCCATCCTTTGTAGGGCTTCTCACATCTTCCTTAGGATGGTNATTTTAACTTTATATAAAAAAATTAAATTTTTACTATAAATTATGTTGAGAATTTAAGACCTATTTTTAGACCAATATTTTTTAGTCAGATTTCACTTTTTTGAATCCTAGTTTTCTAAAACAAACTGACATTTTCCATGAAGTGGGGTTTTTTTATTCACAAATATTTTCTATTAAAATACATCAACATTTTAAAAATAANTTGTCTGCTGAACTGGAAAAAAAAGGTATGTAAAGTTATAGTAATTTTCATTTGCACAGTCCTTAAATCATCACAAAATAATTTTTAGATTTGCTTTCCCCGCTGAGTTCTGGTGAGGAGTATATTTAGTGTAGATGTCAGAGCCCCAAACACTCCCTTATTCCTCATTGTTCTTTACAGGGTAGTGGCTAGGCAGCAGAGCAGAGCACTGTCTACGTTTCCTTCTGAGCCATGTCATCAAAATAACCAGTTTTATTGAAGGCATCCAGCCTTCACATCTCTTCTGTAACCTGGTCTGTAACAATTAACACCAGCTTAAAATTTAAAATTATTAGTGAGGAAAAGGAGTTTTGACTTGCACCAGCCTGCAACAAAAATACCAAAATCTTCTTTACTGTGGTAAACCAGATACCACAGACAAGCCACTAACTCCTTTCCATCAAAAAAGGCCAAGATTTTGGGCAGTACTCGTATCTAAGTATCAGGCTGGTTGACAAAGGACACATTGATCATGTTTCACACTCAGAGACAACACAGAAAATAATATGTGTCTCTCTTAATTTCACACATGGCTGGGACTTGAGAATGTTAGAAGTGATTTTTCCCTGTGGGAATGCTGAATCTACTGAAATTGTTTTTTTTCTTTGACAGAAATTATCTAGAATCACTAGTTTCCCTTGCTCTTTCCTCTGTAACCAAGGTCGTGCAATTCCACTGAATGTATTTCAGTTGAGGATTTAGAGACTATGTTTACCAGATTCGAAATATCAGGAAACTAATTAATTAATTGTAATGAAGAACCTAATTGCTTATATATTTTTTTAAATCTCACTTTTAATTATCTTTGAAAATATCTTTCAAAATCTGTGCTCCAAGGATATAGGCAGGAAAGCCTAAGAGCATGCATTCAGCTTCAAGCATGTAAATATTACAGCTGAAAGCAATAGCATTTCTCACGTGTTTAGGCTACATACGTGTCTAGCTTAGATGGGGACTCACAAGCAGTCATCTACAGGAGACCTGTTTTGCTGTTATGGGAATGACCCCACTCCGGCTCAAATGCCCATAATGGAATACTGAGGTTTTGTGGACTGTATCACCCTCTCTCTTTTTTCATTCAGCAGTGATAAACCTTTCTGTGGTCCATCACAGGATGGTTGAGATGCATGGGACCTGTGGAGATCATCTAGTCCAGGCCCCTGCTTAAGCAGGATCACCTAAAGCAGGGCTATGTCCAGCCAGGTTTTGAATATCTCCAAGGATGGAGACTACACAGCCTCTCTCGGCAACCTGTGCCAATGTTCGACCACTCTTGCAGTGAAAGGGGTTTTTTTCTTCTGTTTAAATGGAATCCCTTGTATTTCAGTTTGTGCCCTTTGCATTTTCTCCTTTCAGTGAGCACCACTGAGAAGAGCATGGCTCCTTCTTCATTTTTTCCCTTCAGGTATTGGTACACACTGATGAGAACCTCTCTGAGACTTCTCTCCTCCAGACTGAACAGTCCCAGTTCTCTCAGCCTTTCCTCATAGGAGAGATGCCCCAGTCCCTTAGTCACCTTTGTGGCCCTTTGCTGGACTCTTTCCAGTAGCTCCATATCTCTCTTGTACCTGGGATCCCAGAACTGGACCCAGCACTTCAGATGTGTCTCACCAGTGCTCAGTAGAGAGGAAGGATCACCTCCCTCATCCTGCTGGCAATGTTCTTCCTAATGCACTGCAGGATGCTGTTGGCCGCCTTAACCGCAAGGGAATGTTGTTGGCTCATGGTCAACTTGATGCCTACCAGGACCCCCAGGTCCTTCTCTGCAAAGCTGCTTTCCATCTGTTTGGGCCCCAGCATGTGCTGGTACCTGCAGTTATTCCTCCCCAGAGGCAGGACTTTGCATCTCCTCTTGTTGAACTTCATGAGACTCCTCTCATCCCACTTCTGACGAAGTCACTCTGGATGACAGCTGGTGTACCAGCCACCCCTCCCAGTTTTGTGTCATCTGCCAATTTGCTGTGGGTGCACTCCGTCCCATTGTCCAGGTCATTAATGAAGATGTTGCACAATATTTGACCCAGTGTCAAGCCCTGGGGTACACCACTATGACTACTTTAAATTGTCTCCTTCAACATTGTACCTAGGATTCACTAATGATTTCTTACCCACATCATAGGCTCATGGCTGCTTTGCTTTTGGAACTTGGGCAGCTAAAGCTAATAAATTTAAAATTGTCTAAATATTTTCTAAGTATAGAACTCACCAGCTAATTCGGGTATACATTTGTACCAGATGCAATCCTCTAACGTGCTTTATGGTTGAACATATAAAGTATGACTGAGAATACTGCCAGGATTTTACATGAAAAAGTACACCAACACATGGCTGAAATATTTCATAGCTTCATTTGATTCTATAAATCTGGGGGTAGTCAGAAAGCAATGAGCTCCATAATGAAGACAGGAGAAAATTTTGACTGTACCAGCCTATGTGAAAACCTGTAAGAAATGTGGGTAAAAATGATTTCAGAAAAATAAAAGAAATTATCTAAGCCATAGCATTAACCCTACTTTTTTCAAATACTGCTGCTGGTGGAGGTATTGACAGCACCCAGGAATCTGAGCAGATGAAAAAGTTTTGTGTTCCTGGGTAATAGCTTGGGAGAGACTTGAATCAATACTGAGCACTCCTCCACTGACAGTTTGTCTGTACTTAAACAGAGAGCTGCATTACTGACCAGCAACACTGCCGATCAGCTGAGCTCGTTGTGTTCAGAATAACAGGGCTAGTTATTCTGGACTGGAATCTCTGGGCATTGGTGTAGTTCTTGTATTAAATGATGAATTGCACTGCCTGACTCTCATGTGTTGATCAGTTTAAAAAAAACACAAAAAACTAGTAAATAATCTAGGTTTAATTCCATAGCCAGTTAGCAATTTTTCTGTCTGCCTCTTCCAAAAAAAACCCTTTCAGCTACTACATTTGACATGCTTGTTTCTGACCTGTAATTTCTCTGTACAGTGGGTTTCCTGTGACGGTAATTCTTGAACTTTGCTAGCAAGACTCACAATAGAGGAAGAATATCCATTAGGAGAGATGCATACAGGGTCATTAATCTGAATTTTGCCAACTAAATCACTCAGGCTGACCTCAGTTGCAAATACAAGTTGCATTGGACAAGCTGGGTGCTGCTGGTGAAAGTTCTGTGGCTGAATTAAATGAAATACCTAGCTTGCCATACAGGCAATGGGGCTAGGCTATTGAACCCGCTCTGTAGCTAGTAAAGTGAATTTGAGGGACATAGGCTAGTCAGGTCTCTTCCACAGCAGCGTTTCTGAATGCCTGCACAAGTGTGAAGACTTAGTTGAGGCTCTAATTTGTCCTAGTTTGAAGTTAGGTAATTAGCAAATTATTCTCTACTGGGGTAAAAGACGAACTTAGATGACTACACCAATGCTTGCGTTTACATGGTGTAAACAAAGCAGACAGCAATACCAATTAAGGCAAAACAGAATTCCTGGGATACTTGATCCCTAGTTAAGCCAGAGCTCTTGCCCTTTTTGCTCATGGTCATGGGGTGTGTAAACATGGCACAATGCAGTGTGGTGCAGCTACCAGATCAGCCTCCAAATGAGCTGCTTTGCCTAGACGGTTCACCAAAACTGTGTCACTTGTGGACCTTGAAGCCGTATAGTTGTATTCTTACAGCACAGTCCTGGTTGGCATCCATCCTGGCTGCTTAAAGCAGAACTTCATCAGCGAGAGCTCTGCCACCCACTCAGATGCTTCCAGGACCTGAATTTGTATTACTGTGCTGTGCCACGGAGATAAAACAGCTTGGTCAGTGTTAACACCTGTGTCTCTGCCTTCCTGTAGGTAGTTGTTTTGACTTGATCTGTAATGTATGCCCTTGGTTCCTACTGCTTCTCTAGCCATTTTTAGAAGAGCAAAAATTCTAGTATCCTTAAACATTCAAGCATAACTTAAAGGTATCATTGGGAAAATTGCAGTTACTCTGAGGGGTGGAAGAGACAAAGCAAGCCAGTGTTTTGAAAACACAGCATCCATTTAAATGTCTTGTGAGTTCAGTTTTCTTGAGGGGTAGAGGCTTCTATTAGGTCTAGTCACAGTAACAGATTTCTGGGGGATAGCAGGCATCCAGAGAAATCAAGAAACTGTGATCTCTGAAATGAGGGAAAATTTCCTTATGGAACCTTGTTAGAAACTTTTATTTCTAAAAGAATTACATTGCTAGATTTTTTTCCTTGTAATGATATCGTTAGTTTTACAATGCATATGTAACCTTGAGCCACTAATGTGTTTTGCAAATGTATGTGATTAATTGTTCAGCAGCTCTCACCGAAAACAACAAAATAGGGAAAATGAAATCAGCAAATCCATGCAAAACCATGTTCCAAGATAAAAAAAGTACTTAACTGAAAATAAACAGGTGTCTGAGATGGCTTGCAGGGGTGGCCCCATCATAATAGATCAATTTGTTTTTCTTATCATTCAGTGTTGTTGCAATGATTTATTTTGCCATCATTTTTCTACCTTTATACATCCCTAATAGAGAGCATTGTTCTTTTCATTATATATTCTTAAGGAAGAAGATGCAGTTCAATGGCAGCCTCATTTAGATCAGGAAATAGTCCATTAGAATTGCCATAAAGCAAAAGGTACAATATTTTTACACATATGTATATACCTACATGCTTACATATATTCATTCCCATCTAAGTAGGGTCAATGTTTCTGGGCTTTTTATATTTATATAACCTAAGGGAGGCTAACATACATTTACAGAAAATATCAAGATAAATTATTAAGAGACAGAATAACATTGTGGCTGTTCTTTTTAGCTCCAGTGAGAAAACAAGCATCCCTTTCCTGATAGTCCCACATTTATCAGGTTTCACAACCTCACAACAATTTTCTTACGGCTTTCTTCACTGGAAGTCTTGTAGTGCTCTGCATCTTATAGGAAACCACCTGACTATACAGAAAGTCCCTCTCCTAATTTGTTGTAGCTAAATTCTGTCTTAATGTGCTGGAACAGTGGCCGGACCAGCCAGCTCTGTTGTTTTACTTTTCATCTGCTTTATAATTCATACCATGAGACTGCTGCATTCTCGAATCTGACCCCAGGGACTCTAGTTGCAATATCCTCGCATCTTTGGCAACATCTCTCTGCTCCCCCTTGGAATATTCTAACACTACAAATGATATCACGTATTCATGCCTACTAGATACATAAAAAATCAATGGTATTTAGCTTTGTTCCAGTTTAGATAACAAAATCCTCTTTTCCCAAGGAATGAAGACATCGCAGTCTTTCCCTGTGCCTAGGACACGAGTTAGCAGCTGGAATGCTGGAGTCAGCGTTTCATTCCATGGAAGTGAATAGCATCAGACCTCCAGAGATTTCTTAACTGACCTTCAAAACACAAAGTCTAGCTTCCAGCGAACTTAAAGTAAACATATTTCTCTAGAGATTAGGATCAAAGCACAAGAAAAACATTCTACTTAACTACGTGGTGCTCGTACCATTGCTTATTTATTGGAGCAAAAGTAAGTGGTGCTGGGAGAGATGAGACTCACTTTTTCGGTTGCATTGTCTAATGGTAAAAGTAGTTCCCAAAGGTTACCCAGACCTTTGCCAAAAGATTTGCAATAATCATCATTCTTTTTCATACCATCACTGCTTTGTTCCCAAATATGGTTTTATATCATCGTGATCAAACACTGAAGACTTTTTCTGAAACAAAGCCTTGGGTGACTGAAGCGCTTGACTAGAGGAGCAGCTCAAGGACACCCCCAGGCTTTGACTCTGGTCTTGGATGTACTCTTTCAATGTTCTCAAGCAAACACTGTCATCTCTGAAACGGGAGGAACAGCAATTTGTTCCCATGTCCTTGTAGGTTTTTAGTAGGATAACTACACTACAAATTCAGAAGTTCTGGAGTATTACAATAGCGTGTGTGTATATAACCCAGGCTTCCTGGAACAGATTGGCTTCCTGGGAAGAAAAAAGAATAATAAAGAAAATCACTTTTTGAAGAAAATTTTTGGGTATGCAGAGTTTTCAGTAACTTAAAAACCTATCGCCATTCATTAGAATGAAAAAACAGACGTAGCTGCAGATACCTGAAGATATCAGCTGATATCAGTGCAAAGCTGAGCTTTGTACAACAAAAAGCACTATAAGTAACAGATAAGCTCTTCATATATTCCCTGTTAGGATTTTCCTTTTGCCGTTTTTAGGCTGAGACGAAACTGTGTTAGGAAGCTGGGGCACTGATTCAGCAGGCGGGAAATCAGAAAGGTAGTCTACTCAGGGTTATCCTCAGAGGCAGTTCCTAACTCTAACTCCCACAAAAAAAGGAATGAAAATTCCTCTGAAACCCAGTTTCAAGCCTGTCCAATGACCTTGAATATGGAGCCCAGTTAACCACAAACATTCCTTGACTGTCTCCCTAGCCACCAATTTGTACTGCGTCCCCAATATAGAAAATGAGCAAAACTTCACCTTGATTTTGGTGATGACCATGTAGTGATCGTGCACTGAATTACTTGTCTATGTCTGGTTTTATATGTCATGTTGTGTAAATGTGCAAGCTGATGGATGTAATTTTCTTGTGTACATAGGTTCATTCATTTCACATTCAAATCTCTGTTTGATTTTAAGGAAACAGAAGTCCAGATTCAAGCCCTGTTATATATTGTTCGAAGGATATCATATAAAACACATCTGTAATATTTTTAAGCAAGCATGTTTCCCACTAATCTGAGTTACAGATTATTTGACTTCCTTACTGCACTCTGTCTTGGCTAGCACAAAGATTTAGGGCAGTCAGAAATACAGTAAATCAGTTCAACTCAAAAGATTTTTCAATTTACAAGAAGAAGTTTTCCATAGCTTGTGCCAAATGATCAAGTCATTACTTTTGGTCTGAGATAAGCATTACAGTCTCTCTCCCTGCTCCCTTTTCATTATCTCACTATTATCCCTCCAGGAATAGGTTAATAAATGCCTGACCTTATGCATTGGTGCCAGCGGAGACCTGCAGTGATTGTTCTTTCTTACAGTTCAAACAATCATATTGGATTATATCTCACAAAGCAGAAACCCAGAAAAAGGTGAAATGCCTTTTTAAAACAGAACCACAGGTATAAGACAGGCAGTGAGTGTATGAAAACAAGTATGAGGGAGTAATTCTAAATGGACTAGATGTAACCTCTGTGATGGCAAGTACTCCCTCAAATCTTGTTCTTCGTGTGCTTCCCTTCCTTACTCTCAGGCTTGGCATCTGGTTAAGATAAGCCAATCTGCACTGTTATTCAAAGTGCAAAGATTTCAGCTGCCAAAAGTCATTGATATGTAAATATTTTAGGAGACCTTCCCTAGTTGTTCTCAAATCCTCTAAAATTTATGATTGCTGGCACTGACTGCAGCGACACTCAATGAGTTTAATGAAGAGTGCAATCCAATGAGTCCAGCAGATGTTTCTGGGTTTGCTTCACTGGGAAATTTCTGGATTCTTCTTCCTTCATTCCCAGGAATCAAGACCCAATTTTAGCGAAGTGCTGATGATCCAACCAGCAACAAGAAGACTGAAATTAGTCTTCATCTCCACAATCCTTAAAACATTCAGCATTGCAGATCTATAAGCAGCTGAATTTTGGATGCTTATCCAAGCCTCTTTAGCCTGGAAAACTGAAGGATGGGAAACTCGTACAATTGCCTCTCAATAGGTTTGTGGTATTTCCTGCACTTGTCTGGCACAGAAATACAGTCTATCTCACAGTATTCTGGCACTGCCAAAGTGGAACCTGGCAATACAGAAATATGTAAGAAAAGACAGTCTTTTCCAATAACAACAAAGGAAGCTTACTTTGAGTTATGATTTTGTTTGAGTTATGATTTAGTTTATTTCTCCTTATATTTTGCTCTTTTGCTATCCAGGGGTATTTGTGGCAGTTTACATTGCTACCAAATGTTAGCAGCACAGCTGGGATTAGGCAAAACCAGCCATAGAGCTTGGAGTTCCTTGTCTTCCTTCTGTTCAGTCAGGTAGAGCTGGGGGTATTTTGAAAAGGAAGGAATGAGCAGAAAGACAGGAATGGCAAAAGAAAGCCAGGAACACACTACAAAGTGCTTGCCACTTCTCTGTGGCCTTTTAACTCTGCAGTTGGTTTGATTTTTAAACTACAGCTTCTGTCTCCATTCCCTGATTTCTGGATAAACCCTGCCTCACAATCCAGTATATAATGCTCTTAATGTCAGTAGTTTTACGCAGAGAAAGTGAAGACAGCTTCGTTTTCAGGTAACTGACCTATCAATGTAAGTACCATTAGATTAAGCTGAAGCAGCCTTCTTGCTGCCTATTATGTAGGTAACGCAATATGCAGTGTATGTTGTAAAGACTACCGTTTTTTTATGGAACAGCCCAGCATTAGAAACCCAGGGCACTGCAAATGACCAAGAAAAGCTTGTCCTACCTTTCACAGGTAAAGCAGCATTATTTATTATTTGAGCAAGCAAACTGTCATCCACTGAATTAGATGATTTTTCCATCTTTCCAGAACACGTGGAGAGCCCCACCAGAATGACCAGCAATCACACAGACTGTCATTACTGCCTGCAGTCTCTTCGTGGAAGGAAGTATGCATTAAGAGAAGAGAACGCTTATTGTGTTACATGTTATGACAGCCTGTTTGCCAACCCCTGCGAAGAGTGCAAGCAACCTATTGAGTGTGATTCCAAGGTAAAGATTTAGCTTTCACTTCTTGTTCTTTGCTAAATTACACACAAATCGCATTTCTTTAATGGCTGATTCTGTATCCAGCCCTCTGCATATTCCTGTGCTGGTGAAAAGACCTAAGCAAAGCCGTTGTACATCCATGCACAGCAGAGAGAAACAGTGCTATTTTCCCAGAATAGGAAAGCTCTGGAGCCAAAGATTACAAAATCTGCACATATGTTTACCTCAAAGATATGTCAATGCTGTGGTGTCTGGGTGGACCGCAACTGGACCCCATGCTTCACCTCTGGTCACTCACTAGCTGCAGAGACTGCTCAGTGCTTGAGTGACGGTAGGGTGCTGGTGTAATTCAGTAGATCAGGTTGAATGAAACTTTGGAATTTCCGAGAAAAGTCCATTGAAAAAAGTATTTTGATTATTGGGTAAATTACTGTTACTGTAGGTAAAGGCTTGGCATGCAGATATCAAGCTGAAAAGAAACCATGTTTATAATTCATGTATTATTCCCTCTGTCTTTTGGAAATGAAGTGTATTTTAATTTTAACTTAATTCCATGCTTACCTTGCTCATCTCATAGATGGCATGTGAGAGGCAGTGTTTCTGGGCTTGGCTTTCTTTTCACCTGTCCCCTTTTTTAGAATACTAATTAATAATATGAGTTCCTCTGTGGTCTTTGACAGTACCCCATACTTCAATTTACAATACACTTGGCTTTGAATTTTAAGTTCACATAAAACCTGTCAAAATGCCTTTGTTTTTCTGAGTTTTGAATGTAGTGCTCACCTTCTCCCCATGCTTGCTTTGCATACATTCTTTTGCAATAAAGGGTCAGAAAGTTATTAAAATAAGCCTCGCAGGAGGCCTTGCTGGCCAAAGCACTTCATGATTTTCAAAGCACATTGTCTGACTACAGCTCAGTACTATAAAGGAACCATCCAAAGAAATTGCTGACTTGGATGAAGACTCTTCTCAAACTCTCATCAGCATTTTTCAACAGCAAATTTCTACATGTAGCGCCAGTCAGGGTCACCTGCAGAACATGTGCTCTGAGCTCACTAATTCCACTTCTAAAATTAAAAATTAAGTAAGTGGCAGGACTACCGATGTTGAAGATCATTAACAAAAAAGCATGTCTTTGGACTGAGTAGAAGGAAAAACTGGGGGAAAAAAGCAGTACTGATAAGAACGGAGTGCAACAGGCCAAAGTCAGCTAGAAAAGTGGCCCACAGAGACCTACAGCTGGTTGTCCCAGCTCTGCCAAGGTGCTAGAGCTTGGCGCTCTTCCTCTCCTTCTTACCCAGTCTTTGCCTTGGGCTGCTCTGGGGCAATAGCCTATTTTCTAAAAGGTTCAGAGTGCTAACACAAAGGAAAGCGGTAAGCGCTCAGAACCTCCTGAAATGAAGCCTGGTATGTATTTCATTTTTAGCACTTTAAAGGGTGGGGATCTGACAAAGGAGAAAAATGAGATTACATTTGTGTCCTTTTTCACTTTTTACTTATATAGGAGACTTGGAAGGGTCTGGGGTTTTGGGTTTGGGTTT
>VZTL01069115.1:15891-28843 GCA_013400535.1 Scopus umbretta | reverse complement strand
AAATACTTTTTTTTTCCCCTTTTTGAACCAGCCTGCCTGGGACTTTGAAGCCGACAAATCTCTTCCAGGCCTGGACCTCGTGCCCCTGGATGGATCTGTGCCTATTTCTAGGATATTCAGTATTATCTGCTCCTGACTGCTATAAACAAAAACAGAAGCTTAAATATTAACCCCCACCCATCACACCACCACCACATTTTGCTAACTGAGAACTGCCTTCTCATATGAGAGATTTCCTTGTGTTTCTTAATCAACCTCAAAGTTTGGTTGGGTTTTTTTTAATGTTTACTCGAGTTTCCCCCCCTGCAGGGCAGAGTAACATTTACGACGTAAAATTACAGAGGCTATTACTCCGCAGAGCTGCACACCGCGGTGATTCAGTGTCAGGCTGGGATCAAGGGAACAACTAGAGCCTGTTAGCCCGATCCCTCCGCTTTCCCACCTCCACATGGCTTTGCAGCAAATCAAAGTGCAACAAATGGCTTTGCATCATTTCTTCGAGGAGTCCTGGGCCTTGTACGTTATCTCGAGGGCAGGGTATATGCTATAATAAAAGACGGCTTTATTGCCAGCTGCAACAAAGCCAAGGATTCAGACACGTATCGCCTTGTGGGTTCATTGTAAACTCCATTTTATGGCCCTTCCAGTTTATTGCTAATAGAGATTTACAGTGGGAAGAAGGGGCCGTGTGCTGTAATTAATACTGTTATTAGCCTGGGTGGGTTTGATGCAACGAGCAGCTTGGTGGCACTGCCACCAACCTTGGTATTTGCCCTTCGTTACTCAGCCCTGGCAATGAGACGGGGACGGGCTGGTTTTGGCACGGCAGGACTGATGTTACCGGCGCCTTGCTGGGAGGTGGCTGGGAGTCATGGGATCAAAGTCCTTCCCCATTCAGAGGAATCCACGGTGGGTTTGGCCACCGTGGAGTGGGACATCACGAGACACCACATCAGCTGTCCTTGTGAGGCTGAGGAAGGTAATTTCGGCTCCAGCTGGCTGTTTCCCTCAAAGCAAATGATATTTCCTCCAGGTGGGAGGGAAGTGGCAGGAGATGGATTATTTTCAATGGTTTCAGGTATTCCTGGACACGGGAATAATTTAAAAGCTGGACGCACAGAAGTCACAAACCTTCCCCACGGTCCCCTTTTAATGGAGCCTGTTCTAGTGCACTCAGCCTATGGGGACAGGGGCCAGACATGACAGGTACATGCAGACCTCTAGATAGGGCAGTGGGGACTGTGCCGAAAACATCCCATACCGCTTGCTCGGATGCCTTCTGCTGAACTGAGACCATTAATTAAAAGCAATTATCGTTCCTTGTCCCTCTCTGGACTCTAGGAGACTTCTGAGCCAAACTCCATCCCTGTCACCACCAGAGACACTGGAAGTGGCTCTGTTAATATCAACCTGGTTTCCACCACCCGCTGCTCTGCTGGAACGAAACCTCAGAGGAAACAAATTTCATGTGGCTGCAGCTTTTCGCTATGAAAGTTTCGTGCCGCTCTGCTTGGCAATTTAAAAGCGAAGAATCAGGGTGAGAACAGTCCTGCTATTGGTTTGCAGTCAGCTCCTTAGGGCCAAGTTGTTTTTGCGAAGCCAAAATTATATCATATCTGTCTCCAGAAGCTACCACAGAAGTTAAACATTAAGTGGTTGAAGTTGCTGGAAACTTCCATGGTTTCCGACTGATCACAGGTCAAGGATAAAGTCATTGAGAGCGTCCTTCATCTCAAGCAACCGCCATGAAAATGGCCAAGCCCAGAGAGCAACTAGCAACAAACCATAAACCCGACCACACGTGACTGCTCCTCTGGGCAGGCCCCGTCCTGACTCGACAGAAACAGGGAGAATGTTGCTACCGATGCTCATAAATGCAGGAGGGATATCGGAGGTTGACTGCAGGGTCAGGTGGAAGACAGCATCCAACTCATGATGCTGAAGAGCCACCCATCGCTTTTAAAAATCTCATCCAGCCATCTAGGCAGCGCCAGCTATTTAAGTCCCAAGCACAAATGTAATATTTTGTGATTATCTGCCCTGATTTCACTCCAGGAATTTCCTGCAAAAGGAAAAAAAAGACAAAGGTTGAGAGCTGCAAAGGTTTTGGGGGAAGCAACTGAGAGCTGGGTACCAACCTGCCTTTCAGGGTTTGAGCAAGGGCAGGGAGCTGCTGGCAGTTCACCGGTCACAGAGAGGTTTGTGGTGGAGCGTGAGGTTCGCTGTGCTTTTAGAGAAGGAGCTCAAAGATACCAGGCTCCTTCTCACCATTTTTATTCATATTCAAGTGAATTAACTCCACTGAGGGCTGGAGGAAATTGAATCTCAAGAAGAACCTAAGCTCTGCTTTAGATTTTAAGCCATTTGGAGCTTTTGATTCAAAGCTTGTGTTTTTATTATTATTATTTTTAAATCTCCTTTTTTTTTTTTTTTTTTCGCCTGCAAACACCTGGCCCACTTTAGAGGTGATATAATAGTAATAAATGATTCTTTTTAATTGGCCGTCAGCTGACAGGGAGCAGCAGGCTCCCAGCTGAACAGAGCAGGTTTATGGGGGAATTGGAGGCAGGTTTGGAGGTGCCAGGAGGGTGAACCTGGCCAGCACCCCTGTGTGGGGGCTCCCGGCGATGGGGGGGCTCCTGGCTGGGCACTGAGAATGGGGTCAGCCCAAAGTGGCTGAGGTAGGGGAGCTTTTGTGAGGTTAAATAAAAAATAATGAAAAAAAGAGGAAGCTTTTACAAGCCAGAGCTTAAAGACGTGCCCTCCCTTTTTGCCCGTTTATTAAGTAATAATGAAACACTTTCGTCAAAGCTTAGGCACCAAATTTCTGACACCAGATGAGCTCTAAAGCTAATCAGGGGCTGGAAAAATGGGAATATAATTAAGGCTGCTGACAGCCCTGTGTCATTAACCTCACAGCTCTCAGGTGCCACGCTAAACCACAGCTGCAAAAGATACTGTATTACGGGTAGCTGGTTTCAGCCGTGGAAATGAATTTGGCTTTTAATGGCTCTGTAATACCTCTGGAGCTGCTTCATCTGGTGCTGAGGTAGCGGTAGAGGGGAAGGGAGTGATGGTCTGTGCTGGGTCCAGCTTATCTCTGCTCCTTGCTCTTCACCGGTAAACAACCGAGGCTTTTCTCACCCAGAGAAAATTAGGTTTTTCTGGGTAAGGGTTCAGGCCAGGGCAGTTCTGCTCTGTCCCTTCTTCCTCCCCTGTAATTAATTATTATCATTATTAGGAGCGTGGGTGTCTGCTTTGCCCTAGCAGCTGGGACTCCTGCCTGCACCCTTCTGCGTGCTGTGGATCTAGTCTTCTGATGTAACCCTGTAAGCTACAGGGCTGATACCCAAACCACCTACCTGCTCCGTGACTCAGTTGCCCATCATGTTGTTTGTATGGATGTCTGGAGGTTTGCCAATGTGTCTGTGTCCGTTCCTCTTATGACTGTATTACCAAAGGGGGCTGTGGTGGGCTCTGCTGGCTCAGGAAACCCTCTCTAGAATCCCATTCCAGCTGGAGCACAGCTATGCAATGGGCAGCACTGGTGGTGGAGCAAGGCTTTACTTAATTATTTTTTTTTTTAAGGATTATCTAAGTTTTCTTTTTTTTTTTTTTAAGATTTTACTGCTCGGAAGGTGAGAAAATGGGAAGCGGCTGTTCCCACACTTTACCAACACAAGTGTCTCCACCTTCTTAAAAGTGCTGGTAGGAAGAATTGGTGGGACAGCCACAGCACGTACCACAGTGAGGGAGCACCTGGGCTGCTGCCAAAATTATGACAGCGGTAACCCTTGAACGGAGCCTCTTATCTGGGGAATCTCAGAACATGTTTCAACCGTTTTGCAAGGCATGCTTCATAGACAGGTACCCTGGGACACGGAAAGGGTAAAAGCATTTGCCTGGGAAGGAAGGTGGCTGCGTCACTGCCAGGAATAGCAGCACCCCGGCATCCCGTGACCCAGGCTCTCCTGCAAAAAATAAGATAACCTTTCCAGTGACAGGCGCTGAGCAGCCTTGGGAAAGCACCACGAAGACCCCTGCAAGCGCTGCCTCTTAGGATGATCAATGCGCTCCAGTCGTCGCTGCACTGTTATCTGAGCAAAGACTCTCGGATCTCCCTTGATGTGAAAAATACCTATTAAGAGCTAATGAGCAGAATAACACTGAACCTGATGGAGCTCGGATGTTATTTGTCACTCATCCTCCGCTATCACCGCGGTGGCATCTGCTGCCCCCGACTTTCTAAGTGTCTCACACTTCCTCAGCAGCGTTCTCAGTTTCTCGGGTGCAAGACTCAAGCCTTGGACAACAGCAAACCCAGTCAGTTATGTTTTCACCCTGTCTGCTTTGAAAGCCCCGGAGTGTGCCTGGTGCGACCACAGCCATAGGAACGCAGGAGTTCATGATAAATTAAAAACAAAAGCACCATTATCCATATGGGACCTCGTGAGTGGTTCACATACCCGAGCAATTCCAAGCACTCTGTGTATGGTTCTTACTTGGTTTTAACTCAATTTCTTTGAGATGCAAATCAGAGGGATTATATTCAGAGGCTGCATCAGAAAGTCTTTAATCCAAATGGGCTATAAGATTTATTTAGAAGAGCCAAATGTCTTGTCTGGGACAGAAGCAACTGAGCTGAACTGAAACAGATGGACATAAAGGAAATTAAGCAACTCTAATGGTCTTATCCAGAGTTCCAAAGTATTTGGTCTTCTGAAAGCTCTAGCTCCTGGAAGCACGTGATGAGATGGGAAGCTCAGGTTTCACTTAAAAACAGGCTTTGCAGTTCACTGAGAAAAACAATAATAATGTTTTTATGCCTCCTGTGTACAGAGAGAGGGCTGCCTTCCAAATTCTGACTTCTTAGCTAGGCTTACATCGTCAGATGAAAATATATTGCATGGGGTTTTTGGATTCCTCATTTTTATGACAGTGTCATTATTTCAGCCGTCTGGATTCAGGGTTTGGGAAACCTGATGCTAGCAATAGGGATCACAGATAGTTTGTTTACTAATACAGCAAAAAACATCCCTCGAGTCTGTTGAGGCTTTGTTCCCTGACACATGCTGCTGTTTCGGATGGAGACTTACCTTTAGGTCTCTTCTAAGTCTGGGGTTTAACGAGGACAACAGCAATGCAGGGCCAAGGTCACCTCTAGCTGTGCTGGATGCAGCAAACCCAGAGCACACGTCTTGGATGCTGACAAAACGCTGGGCTGGAAACCTCAGTAGATCAGGCAGTTCCCCGAGACCCCATCCGTCTCTACTTCTTCTGAGATCAGAAGATTCGCAGCTGGCAGAAGAGCCTTCCCTGGGATATTTGGATGTGTTTGGCCCCAGATAGGCTGGGCGGACAGCAGAACAAGCGTGAGGACAAAATCCCTACCATCTAACTAGAGCATTTTGGAATCGTAAAGATGGGTATAGCTTGGGGAGAAAAGTTTAGGTTTGAGGTTTTGGTTCTACTATCTCCAGCTTATAGGCTCTGAGTAACGACAAGGCATGTTTAACATGAATAAAAACTGAATACAATTCTTAGTTCTTTCTGAGGCTCTCCAAGTGCTTCCCAGTGGTCAAGGAGACCCCAGAGGCAGATGATGGATGAACCCATCCCGTGGCTCCAGGGGTAGGCAGAGGGTGAGTGGGGAAGAAAGCTCTGTGTGTGCAGCTCCGGGCTGCTGCCCTCCTCCTGCAGCCAAGCAGAGCTCCTGGGGCTCGGGGTGCCCAGAGCCAGTGGGTCCTTGCTATCTCCTCTGCAGGCTGGGAAATACTTCTGCAGCTGAAGCTCCTGACAATAGCTGGGGGAAGTCTTTCTACTCGCATCTAAACGCAGCCCTCCTGAAGCCACCCCCTGTTTGGCTCACAGAGTTAAGTATCCAGAGTAGAGAAACCTCACGTGTTTGTGCATTTGCCATCCTTCACCTCGGTGCATTTGAAGGAGCATTAAATAAAAGGTGAGAGAAGTGGGAGAAGGGGAGGGAGAGTGAGGGAGTGAGTGTGAGAAGGAGCTCATCCATTACTATGCTGTGCACAAGGCAGGAGGTCTTGGCCTTCTGGTTTGAGTGCTTATTCCCCATAAAATACATCTGAGAGAAATCAATACAAGAAGCATGCAAGAACTTAAATCAAAGCACAAGGAAGCAGCACTTGGCGAATGGAACGACCTTGCAGAGAGCTGTCAAAACTGCGGCCCTCGCGCTGCAAATGCAAAACCTGCCAGAAAAACACCCCTGCGAGGCTGGCATGCAGACTTCAGGCTGGTGTGTGCTTCCCTGGCACGGGGTTTGCACTGGGAAACACTCTGATCTCCGCAGCGGAAAGCTACATGGGCAGGGTAGGCTGGTTCTGGGCTGCATATATGGCACAAGGGCAAGCTGCCAGGTTGCTCCTGGGACAGCAAGGAGAGCTGATGTACTATGTGTTACCTATTTAGGCTCCTCAAGTACGTCGGAGAAAACAAGGCGAGGATGGCACCCAGCTTTGAGGCACAGGACATGCTCCCTCCAGCCTTGGCCGTGCAGGACCTTGGCCCCTGGGAACGTGTACGCAGACCCAGAGCAGAGGTCCACCTCCATCAGGTCCATGTGCTGCCAAGCCTCCCTACTCGCCCACCACAACAGCTGAGGATGGAGGGCCGTCTCCAGCAGCCGGGTCCCCTCCTGCTGGATGGCTGCCTCCCATCAGCAACGGCCACCTCCGCACGCAGGTGCCGGCTGCCTGACCTTGGCAGCAGGTCGCAGTGCCGTGCTGCAGACATCATAAATCTGCAAAGGTTTTCTCCAGTCAAGCTCCACCTCTGCAGAACGTGGGGCACATGTTCCCGTGCTGGGAAATCTGACCCCTCGGTAGCCTGAGAGACAGGAGAAGCCTGGGTTTGGTGTTTTGAATAAGTGGCTTTTTATCTGAAATCCCTTTGGGAGCATGAGCTCAGTAACCAATGAAATTATATCTGTTGTTTCAAGCAGTGAAGAAAACTTGGCCTGATGTTTATTGAGATTTATGGCTTCCCTTGAGCTTAATTGTCTTTGGGAGCCCTGGATCTTTTTAACGGTTCAGCTAAGTGGTACTAAGAAGGATGGTAATGGTTCGAGCAGCCTGCCCCCTTAGCATATCTCTTTCTCTCACACAATTTGCTGATATTTGGGAAATATAGCTGATACACTCCCCTCCTGAGGTCACAGTTATTCATTGGTGTGAAACTTCAAGAGACAAACCAGGTGTGAAAAGCTCCCAGCAAGTGTTTCCTTGGCAAGGCATTGACTTTCCATCCATGAGGGCTGCACTTTGGGGAAGAGGAGGAGGAGGATGCGTCCTTGCTCCCACTGGGAGCACTGGTACTGCAGTCCCCCTACTTTGTGACCCCTTCCCGGAGGCTGTGCTTGTCTTGCTTGTTGCCGTCAGCCTGGTGGGCTGGTGTAGACTCCTCTCTGGTCCTCAGCCGCGGTGGCTTTTCCACTCCCTCCGCTGTGGGCTCTTCAATGAGCATGCCAGAGCTCAGCCAGGGGTGGCTGCTGGGATGGGTGTGGGGATCAACCTATGGAGATGCAATGGGGGTGGTCTGGGAGGAGGGCACTCCTCCTTTCTGTTCCTTGCACTGGTCTGAACTGGGAAGGTACTATCTGGGCTGCAGGGAAGGAGCCTCCTGCCCAGTGCTCACCCCACAGACATGCAGCTCGGTGCTGCCCGGCTGTGGCCGGTCCCTCGGTGGAGCATTCTCAGCACTGGAGGGCTCTGATGAAGAGCTTGTCATTGGGAAAAAAACATCGCCCTTCACACGTAATTATTCCTCGCCTCTGGAGCCTTTTCATCTCTTATCGGTGGTGACCCCTGTTGGTTTGTTATCTCTCCCCAGCCATCCAACGGAACCGTAGACCTGTCATCGTGGGGAATGACCTTAACCTATTTACTCACCTCCTCAAGATGCCGTGTCCGCTCGGCCAGGCGCTCGCAGCGGGGCCGCAGCAGCAGAACCCGGCCGCCCTCCGCTAGGAGCAGGGGATGCTGCGGCGGAGGTAATTACAACAGCCCGTTATGGTTCAGCAGGCACCTTCATTAATAAACCTCAGGTTTCAGAGGTGCCTAACTCGGCCATTCGAAACCACATCTGGCTGTAACTCTGCAGCTTGTCTAAGCTTTCAGCTCATCTCTGACTGCCTAAGCGGTTTACGGGACGAGCAGTAAACAAAGTCTGTTTTGCTGGGCTTTTGTGTGCTTTAAGGCAAAGAAAGCAAACACACGCTCACTGGGCTAATCTCCTCGATGCAGAGCTGGAGGCTGAGAGCTCCTTCCTAGGTCATGCCAATGGGATTTTTATCTCTGATATGGCTCAAACAATGAGCATGGAGATGTCCTCCCGTGCACGTGCAAGTGTGGGCTCGTGGCACTTGTCAGGGTGTTGTTACTCTTTTGTGGCATCTCCAAATTAAGTTTAGATGGTCACGCTGAGTGTGTGGATGTCTCAGACCGTGTTCTTCCTGCTAATAACTTTTGGAGCCATGGGCCAGTTCCAGCCTCATTAGGATATAGCCCCTAAAGAAGCTATACTCTGACATTTTCCACGGCCATAGGCAGCCAGGAGCAGAAAAGCCGTGGTGAGTGTCTCATCGGGGCAACGGTGGCAGTGTGGCCCTTGCAGAGATGCAGGATTTGGGCAGGAGATGCACAGAGCCCTCCTGCCTCTGCTACCCTTGTACTGGTCTGCCCATATATTTTTAAAACTTGACTCAGCAGTGGGGTCCATCTTGGGACCAGCTCACCAGGGCTGCTGCTGGGTGAATAAATCAGCCTACAGCCCATATCACCTCTGAGGGTTTAAACATCTTCCCTAGCACAAGCCCGGTTTACAGGAGAATGAAATGCCGTGTCGGAGGAAAGGATGGAGTTAAATTCCGTGGAGGTGTAAGCAGAGGAGATGGGGTAAGGAGACAAGTCGGGGGATCAAAGGGAGCGCGTAGACGAACCTCTAACTATAACCAGCCCCACCCGTCAATAAAACATCCCCTCTAATAACCCGCATCCCACCGGAGCTGAAAGGCAAGTGAACGCAAGCCCAGGGCTCCTCTGGGGGGGAGCTCTGGGGCAGGCAGCCCGCCGGGGTGGGGGGGTCAGGCTGCCTGGCTGCAAAGAGATTTGGGGAGGCCTGAGCCGCTGGTGTGTGATGTCTGGCTGGCTCCTGGGTGAGCTGGACCCTGCTCAGCAGTCTCGGACCATGCAGAGCCCCCCCCATAGCTCTGAGGTGCAGGGGCTCGTGGTGGTGTAGGGAGCCCGGCCAGCTCCAGCCCTGCCTGGGGAGATGCCAGCAGTGAGGCCTGAAGCCAGGTTCTTATGCTGGGGGCTTCCAGGTCCAGCTGAGGGGAGAAGATGCCCGGCCCTTGGCACCGCAGAGCGGCCACCCCTTCTCCTGCAGCCACCTTGGCTTCCCAAAGCACCAAGAAGGCGATGGGCTTGGCACAGCGCTGCTGCCCAGCCATCCTAGGGGACAGCTTTGTGCTCAGCCAACCTGCTGGGAGTGAGCTGGGTGCTGTGGGTGAGGGAGAAACCCCTCCTCAGCATCCCAAACCACTGCATCCCCATCGCGGAGCGAGCGGAGGCCACCTATGTGTTTCCCAGGTGCTGAGGGTGCTTTCCCACCCTGGGGAGTTGAAGAGGAGGTGGCAGCTTTGGCTGTGGGTTGCTGCTGAACTCGCTGGTGGATTGCTAATGATGTTTGTGAAAACCCTGAACTAAGACCACACGCAGGAGGCTCGGGTGAGCGATGTATCTTAGACCTTGAGGGTACAAGGCGAAAATGCTTTTGCGCCTGACTCACCCGCTCTCTGCTAGCAGTGACTCATGATTACTGATTTTCATTCAGACAAAAGATTTATCTTCATTCAAACATATGGAAAATGCTAATGTAACCTGGGAGTGAAAAGGGGAGGCAGTGCTGCTAAGTTGTCCACCGCCCTGTGTAAGGCTTGAGGAGCGCACGATGGACTGGAACCAGCCTCCTCGTCCCAATTTACATGTTGCATGTAGGGCTGGGATGAGCCCCTGACACCAGGGAGGGTCTGGTCACCCTCATCCCTGCACAGAACTGGCCATGCTGGAGGGAAATTTGCTCGCAAAAGGTGACTTTTGCAACAGTAGCTATTTTTCTGCAGAGCTGCCTGGGCTGGCTGGCCCCCAGCTCCTTCTGTTTCCCTCAGCTTTGGGGACACTCCGCTGTCCCTGGGGACGCATCTGGCCCCTTCTGCCACAGCCCCCATGCAGGAAGGCAGCTCCGGGGATGAAGATATCTTGGGAGCAGCACACTGGACCTGAAAGCGTGTTTGCACGGTTCCTCCGCTCCAGCACAATAGGTGCTGCACGGTGGGCCGGTCATGCAGAGCAAACAAGAAAAGCCTGCTGAAGAAAGGCACAAGTGAGTACAATCCCTGTTAGCAGGGTAGATTAAACTCAGAGCAGTGCCTGGGCTTTGTACCAGCAGCAGCCTTGGGCTATAAGCTCCCGGTGTGGTGGCAGAGGCTACGAAATCCCCAGCTCCTTCACGATCCCGTCCCCAGCAGTGCTAACCGAAGCCACGGGAGGCTGAAGCCCCAGCCATCCCCAGGACCGTGCTGCCGCCTGCCCTGCCTGTGCCCTCTCCGAATGCCCTGCCTGTGCCACCTTTCCCCCCTGCCGCTCAGCCCTGCTGGATGCTAAGTGGAAATTTCCCCCCCGTGCCAAGTGTTAAATACTTATCAAGCTAATACAGCGTCTTCGCGGAGGTGCGTACATGAGACAACATGTTACCGTAATTAACAAGCAGCTGGAGTTGGCACCAGTCTCTGCTGCAGCTGCTCCCAGTGGCTTCCAGCGCCTTTCCCAGGGCTGCAGCCCTGCCTCCTCCACGCGATAGAGGGGGGAGAAGCCCGGGTGTGGGAGCGGTGATGCCTTGCAGGCTCCTTTCTCACTTCAGAGGGGATGGTTGGGGTTCCCAGCCCATAGTATGCAGACCCCTGGAAGTCTGGGGGTTATTTCTGATCTGTGTTAGATGACTTGGATGAGTGGGTCCGTTGTCAGCAGGCAAACACTTATACAGGGGGACAAGGAGCCACTCAGAAGTTTTGAGGTGCACCGATTTGGAGAGGTTTAGGAAAACCCAGTGCTGGAGGAAAATGAGTCATGGAGCGGTGGTTTGTCCCTGACCTGCTGATGTGGCCGCAGCAGCTCCCTTGGTTGGCTTTGCCACGGGAATTGCATCTGTCCAGGGTCCCTTCCTCAGGCAGAGGAGGCCAAGAGCCGCTGAGATCCCATGAGATCATGGGCTGCCGGGGCCCATGGCACTTTTGGGGGTATCAGCACCAGAAAGAGATTGGGAGAGAAAAAGGACTGAAGGGCTGGGATGGATTTGCGAGCCCAGCTTTTGGGAGGAAGGCTGCAGAGAGAGCTTTGGATGGTGGGAAGCATTTGCAGAGTTTATCGTCTGGTTGACTGTATCTTCACATTGCCCAATCCCTTTTATCTGGACCAGTATGGATTAGTTCACTCATCCATCTACCTGCTCAGCCCTAAGCAGAGCTGCCGCACAAAACCTCCCCATCCTTTTAAATTGCCTTGAGCTTCCTAGCTTCCCAACCCCAGAGAAGTCATCTCAGCAGTAGATGTTTGTATCATGACCTACATTGCTATTGGGTTTTAAATATATTTTTTTTTACTGTGCTATATGCTGGCTTCCCACATGCAAATTGCTCTGAGTGAACCATTTATCTGGAAAATAAAGGTTATGTTCTCAAAAGGCATTTAGTTCCCTTTCTGAATGATTGAGCGAGTTTTCCGCTGAGAAAACAAAGGTCTTTANCCCCATCCCTATGCTGCCAGTTTCCCTCATCCTCCCCTGCTGCCGTAATGCCAACGACTACGAGCATCTCTCTCACATGTAATGTAGCCTTGGGGACATTGCTGTTATGGCAAAGACTGTTCTAAAAATACTGCCAGCGGCTGGGGACCGGAGGTCTGGGTGGTGCCTCGTGTCGGAGGTACCCAGCTGACTCCGTCTCAAATAATACCCTGCACACGTGGTTCTCTGGGGCAGCAAAAAGAAAGATGGCTCAGGGTAGAAATCACAGCATCTCCTGGTCTATTAAAAAGCTTCTGAGGCTGCGGGGTCATGGGAACCGCAGTGTCGTGCTGCTCACCTGAACGGAAAGCGTGTTCCTTTCTGTCCAGAGCGACCTGGAGGTACTCTTCAGTAGCAATTGGTTTATTACTATTGCTGGGTTTACCGATATTCATAAAAACCATGAAGGTTGTCTAATTACTGAATGGATCCCAAATCCTTCTAAATGTGCAAGATTATTTTTAAGAGTCATGGGGCTAAGATATGAGAACTCTGTGTGGGGTTCCCTGCTTGCCCGTGCCTTGGATTGTAGCTGTAGCTCTTCCTTCAGACCTCGCTTCTATATCAAACATAAACTCGTGAGGGGGACCCCGATCCAAAGCCGCTGCTGGGTTTTGGATCGGTGCTGCGAATGCGCAGGGGCTTTGGGGCCAGGGAAGGGCACGGCCAGCGTGCTGTCCTCTGTTACCAACCCGCAGATCATCGGGCTGTTGAGGTACACGCTGTTCAGCCGGGGAACGAGAGGGCAAGTCAGCTGCAGGTGGGTGAAACCTATCTCCTCTCTACTTAACTGGCCTGCCCGACTGGTTTGGTTTTTTTTTTTATGATTATTTTTTATTCTGTCTCCAGTTAGGCAATACACTTGCCTGTTAGACGTATCGCCCGGGGCTGCCAGCTCAGCGAAGGAGAAAAGCGGGTGTGTGTTACGGAGGGAGGATGGGGCATCGCCTCCCTCCCTGTCCCCTGCCCCTCCCTGGGCTGCATCCACCCTCGCTCTGGCAAACCTCTGCCATTTGAGATGAGCATCCTTATGGGGGGGCTTTTCTTAAGGGTCACTTGTGACCCCCAACAACCCCCCCCCCCCCCC